>CAJGYO010000248.1:0-176526 GCA_904845875.1 Miscanthus lutarioriparius
GGGACAAGAAAAGGAAAGGGGAGAGAAACGTGGTGGTGAACTAAGTTAGAAATTTATTATGGAGGAAATTGTACACTGAGGAAGATGATTTCTACTAATCCTCTATTTGGCATAGCTCCTCTTCATTGGCGGAGCGGCTCTTTTGGCTTTAGCTCCACTGAGTAGCTCTCTACCGATGAATTTGAATTTATTTTATAAATCATTTGGTAGTAAAAGCACCCATGGTAGACAAAAAATGACTATAACGCTTCTTCTTTTGTTTATTTTCTTTCTCCTCACATATTTCTTCTTGTTCTTCATTATCAGCCTCGTTCCTTCATGTGTGTCCACTCGCAGTGCCCCACCGACGCCATCAGATTCTGTCTGCACTGACACTTGGGCTGGCCGAGGCACCCTCCCCACGGTGCTTGGGGGCAAATCTGGCCTCAACCCACGCTTAAGGCCATTAGTGCGGTGGAAGTTGAGAGAAGCTGTTATTTCTAGCTTCATCCTATACTAATCCTCGATGAGAGTATGCTTTTAAGAGTTTTATCTCGTAGCTATTTAAAAGATACCCTTTGACACAAAATAATTTTTAAGTTGTTGGAAAAAGCCATGCTAAATGGGGCTGAAAAAAGTTCTTACCGATGTGGCAAACAATAGAACTACTAAGTAGTTTTATGATTGAGATTATCCTAAGTAGTAGTAACATAGGCCCCAATGGGCCTAGTTGGCAACGAACTAACTCATCATTTAAATAATCCAATAAAACCTACATCATTAATGAATGTTGATCTTAGTTTTAACTTCATTTATTAGTAGGGTACTACTGTGGTGGTTGTGGGCTCGGCTTACACGCATTTATTAGTAATCCATGTCAGCACTTTGCTTACGTGGAAGAGAAGATAGAAAAGAGAAGAGACTATCTCCTATCTTCACACCTATCTCGCTTCGTAATATGAGGCCATTTGTGGGTCTGCTTACAAAGAAAGAGAAGGAGGAAAGATGACGTAGAGAATAAAACCATTTACATGTGGGTTCACATAATGAAGTGACAGTGATATAGCATGTATGAACTAGTTGCTGTCTCATACTGTTGAGGATGCTTTTATTTTACCTCTGTCGAGACCAAATTAGTTGTGTGCAAGCATACAAAGGTCACGAAAGCTCATTTGTTATTTCTTTTATCTCAGAAGCAACGGCTTTCAGTAAACATAGGTTCTAGGCATGTCGCCAAATCTAGTGCACGATCATTGATCAATATACAATACATGCATGCCTCTACACCTCGGTACATGCATCATAACCAACTAGAGAGTCTGCAACCTAATTACAAATTGTATTGTAAGCAAAAGATTACACGTATGTTCAATTCATACATCATCATATCTCTAATTTAACTAAACAAGCAACCATATGGGCTCCTGTACCAATTTGTTGATTTGAGCATTTCGAGGTTTCTTCATCCATCTCCAAGATAATATGGTTCATGTCAGTTGAGAATAGCAGTGTAGCACTTTTGACTACCCTGTAGCTTCAGCTAGCATGTAGAGGAAGAGGACAGAAGATTCTTCTAAGATTTCCCACTCTGGCTTGCAACACACTACTACTGATTTGGACATCAACGCCGATTTGTGAGAACCTGCAGCGATGTACCTTCACCGTCTTGCCTGAGCTTGAAAATAAGAAAATAATTGGGGCTGGGCTAAAACCGGCAATGAAGGACCACATCACTGCCGGTCTGCGGGCTTGCTTGCGGCAGTGAGTTGGCGGCCACTTATCACCGCCGGTTCTAACCAAGAGCCGAGCGGTGATTTGGTGTTATCACTTGTCGGTTCGAGCTAAGAACCACCGTGATAAAATAGCAGTACACAAAGGTTTGGTGCCGTCTTCTCCTTCCTCCTCTCTTTCGTCTCGATCAGAGGCGCATCGCTTGGGCCGCCTCCTCCATTGTTGAGGCTGCTTTTCGTGAAGCTAGCTCTTGATTTGGAAGAATGGCTTGATCTTTTTGCTTTTAAGGTTAGCAACAAGCATCCACTCCTTTGATTTTGTAGCTTAATTAGCGTTGTTTTGATGGCTACATTGCTTGATTCTCATTCTAGTTCTTTCTTCATTCTAGAGATCACTTTTCCAATTGGACTTTATGCAAGGCTTCCAAGCAAATTATGATGAATCAATCATCCAAAAGGTCGGTGTCTTTGAACACATTTAAAATCCTAGCTAATTACATGGTGGTCAAGATCATTGTTAGTAAGTGATGCTATAATTAGTTCTTGATAAGAGTAGAGTAGATTCTTTTATAATTTTGGTCAGCAAATTAATCCATGTGTCACCTACCAACATATTGTTTGGAGCTACATTGTTGTTCATGGTCATGTCTCTAATTTTAGTCTTTTTTAAAAAATTAGTGTCTCCATTTTTATGTGGCATCGAGTAGAAAAATTGTCCTTCATTATTGTGCAATAATTATTTTTTTATGGGGCTACGATTTTCAATTTATATGGCCGGGGCTACCAATTTCAATTTTCCAATAATTAGTGTACAATAATGTTTTTCTAAAATGGGGTGACTAAATTAAATAAGTGTAGAATAAATGGTACTTTCGAGCTACAATTGTTGTTCATGAAGCTCCAAAGCCCAAGCTAGGAATGGGAACCATGCCTTCTGCCCATGCAAAGTTTGTATGAATCAAAGAAAATGGACTCAAATTGAGTATGTACGAATGCACTTGATTACCAAGGGGTTCATGCCAAACTATACGATATGGACTATGCATGGCGAGGTTGATGTGAATGTTCTGTAGGAAAACGATGATAATGTGGCCATGCCTGACGTAGCCATCCATGATGCTGACGAGGAACCCGGTGTTAACACGGAACCTATGGCCATAGTTAATGATATGTTTAGGAACACGCTAGCTGATGACACCAAGGATAACGATGGCATTTCTCATCTGCTACGTAATGTAGAGACCGGATGTCTTAGTGAAAGACAGCTGAGAAAGCTAGAGAAAATAAGACAAGATGGCAAAACACCATTGTATAAGAATTGTCCAATGAGCAAATTGGAAGCCGACATCATACTGTTAGAGTTCAAATCGACAAATGAATTGAGCGATAAAGGCTTCGATCAGTTGTTAGGTATAATAAGGAAAATGCTCCAAAAAAAATGAGCTGCCAGAAAAGACATACCTGGCCAAGCAAATGATCTGCCACATCGGCCTCGAGGTTGAAAAAATCCACGCGTGTTCCAATGATCACATATTGTACCGCGGAGATTTAATACAAAGACTTGGATGCGTGCTCCAAGTGTGAAGCTCCATGGTACAAGGAAGAGTCACGATGAGGGTACCAAGACCAGAGGAGGTTCTGTGAAGGTCGTTTGGTATTTCCCTATAGCTCTTGGTGCATAGGTTGTTTGCATGTGCAAAGGCAATGGCAAGTGTTCTGCTGGCATGGCTAAGAGCGTAAGAAAGATACAATAATGAGGCACCTCACCGATGGGAAGGACGGAGGATGGGCCAATACTATGTTCTATAAGAACATCGGTGAAGAGGTAAGGCACCTTTGGTTTGGTTTGAGCTACCAGATGGGATGAATCCTTTCAACGGTGTTAGAAGCAATCATAGCACGTGGGCCAAGAACACTCTATATATGCAACCTTCCACTTTGGCTCTCAGATGAAGTGATCGCATCTCCAGATGCCACTACTCGATCTAAGGGCCAAGTGAAAGGTACTTGTGTGGTTTTGATAATTGAGTGACAACCTAGGTCGACTAATTATGTTTATGTGAGATACACATGTGATTAGTCCCGTGTACATGTATGTGAGCAACATATGCCGTGAAGGTGAAAATGGCTTAGAGATGTTGCAAAGCTCACACATGTGATGATGAAGGAGCTCATTGCATATGAGACATGACATTGAGTCATGTGATCAAGGTGGAGAAGATCAAGACAAGACTTGGCTTGATGGACCGGTTGTAAGCATGAAGGGCAAGTCGAGGCTTTGGAGCGATGGATTTGCGTGGGCGGTGAAGCTTGAGCAAGACTTGGCGCTCGATGGGACGAAGACAACGATGAAAAAGCAAGTGAAGTCAAGATCGATGAACCAATATGATCACATGATGATATGAAGTGGATCATATCATTGTTGATCGTGTTGGTGCATGTGTTGCATCGACATTGGAGGAGATGGAATGGAATGCGCAAGGCAAAGGTATAACCTAGGGCATTTCATTTCACCTGGTCATAGGTGTGTAGAGAAGTTTATGACCGGGTTTAGGATAGATGGTCGATTATCAAGAAGGGCAAACTTGTTTGCATATCGGTCATCTAGTGCCACTCGAAAGTGATCTAACTTTGCATCGCCGCTAGGATTGAGTGGTGTGGCAAGTTGGTGGCTAATCCTTTAGAAAATGATTGTGAAAAGCTAACACACATACACATGGTGGTGTACACTTGGTGGTGTTGGCACATTTACAAATGAGATGAAGTTGGAGTTGATGTGGATCAACTTTCGGTGAAGAAACGGAGATGAGAAAGGTCCCACGAGTGGACCGGACTCGTCACGTAGTGACCGGACACGAGGCTCAACGTTCGTCGAATGGTGGCCATCGGCGTGCGCGTCGGTCGATCGACCGGACGCTGCTCTCAAGGTGACCGAACGCTTAGAGGCGGTTGTCCGTCCTGTTTTCGGACGAAGCATTGTCGCCGAGAGTGACCGGATGGCTCGGGTCAGATCCGACGACGACCAACCGGATGCATCCGGTCGGGGTTGGTACCTTACATGAACGACCGACGCCGAGGGTCCAGCGTCCCGGCCATTGAAGTTGTTGTGTCCGGTCAAGATGACCGTTGAGATCGGAAGAATGCCCTTGAACGCAGGTGACATGTGGTCGTTATCGGCGATCCGGACGCTGGGGTCCAGTCTGTTCGTCAACATGACCGGAGCGCCCGGGATCGGCCCGACTTTTGCCCAAAGGAAGGGTAGCGGCTAGTTTAGCCCATGGGGCTATAAATAGAAGTGGCTCTCACGACCATGGCGAGGGTGAGCACCTAAGGGACTTAGTGTCCATGCTTATGAGTGCTTGGGAGCCCTCCATCACACATATACTTGATAGTGATCATTGGATTGTGTGAGTGAGCGATTCTAGTGCGATTGCATCGTGAGGTTGCATCGAGTGGCACTAGGTGATCGAAAGGTGCCGGTGGTGCTTGTTACTCTTGGAGGTTGCCACCTCCTGAGGCGGCTTTGGTGGTGGTCTCCGCCGAAGCCCGCAAGAAGCTTGTGCGGCGCCTCAAGAAGTGCTTGTGAGGGGCATTGTGCTCGCCTGTGGGAGCCAACGAAGAGCAACTCTAGTAAAGCGTGTCTTTGAGCTACCCTCACTCAAGGGGTAGGTTTTTGCTGCGCCCGACGTGCGTGGCTTAGCGGGTGATGCTAATTAGCTGTGAATCACCAAGTGAGCGGTCGACACAACGGGACTAGCGTGTTGGCAAACATGTAAACCTCAGGAGAAAAATCATCGTGTCAACCTTGTTCTTCCCGTTGGTTTGCTTCCCCAATACACAAGCTTGCATTTACTTTCATATATATTAAGCTTGTGTAGTTGCTCTTGTAATTAGTTTGCTTGTGTAGCATATTAGTTACCTTCTTGCTTGTGTAGCATAGAAGTATCTCCCTTGTGTGGCTAATTTGGTTTGAGTAACCTTGTTAGTCACATTGCTTAGTTTGTGTAGCTAAGTATTTGCGCTCTCTAATTTGACATTGGTTGCCTTGTTATTGAGCATTGCTAGTGAGCTTAGGTGGCTTTGTGCTTTTGCTTACTAGCATGTGTAGGAGCTCCTTTGTCGCTTAAAATACTAGTGGCATAGGTTTGTGTGACCTTGCTCCTAGAATTGCTTAGGTGAGCTCTAGCTAGCCCGGCACCTTAATTGCTTAATTAGTATATTTGAAAGGTGCTAAAGAACATAGATAGAGGGGTGTAGTCTTGGCTAGACCGATAGTTTTAATTCCGCACTTGTTTCGGTTAGCCAACGTGATTAATTTTAGAAAGGACTATTCACCCCCCCTCTAGTCCGCTATCTCGACCTTACAACAAGACAACCTGGGAATGACATCGATGTATTTCTAAAACCAGTGATCGATGAACTAGTGGAGATGTTTGAAAAGGGTGTGGAGGATGTTTGGGACGAGTACAAAAAGGAACATGTCACGATCAAGGCAGTACTTATTGCTACAATCATCGACCTGCTAGGTCGAGATTGCTTGTTCAGAGAGAAGACAAAAGGCTATACTGGATGTGTCGAGTGCTTAGACGACACCGATGCGGTACATCTGCCAAAGAACTCAAAGATAGTTTATATGGGACACCGTAGGTTCCTACCTAAGAATCACCCTTACCACAGGAACAGGAAAGATTTTGACGGGACTATTGAGAAACGCTTGCCTCCAAAATATTGAGATGGGCCTGCGATACTTCGAGAAGTCAATAAACTAGAGGTTGTCCTTGGGAAGGGGGACAATGCAGTATCAGCGCTTGATGGGAGCGCCTGGAAGAAAAAATCGATTTTCTAGAAACTATCTTACTGGCCAATGTTGAGTGTATGCCATTGTCTTGATCCCATGCACATTACTAAAAACGTGTGCGATAACACGCTTAACACCTTGATGGACACCGAGGAGACATTGAAGGATTCACTAGCCACACGCCTAGACATGCAACACTTGGGAATCAGGAAGGAGCTGCATCCCATTGCGCTAGAGGATGGCCAGTTCGAACTTCTGGTTACGTCGTGAACCTTGAAGAAGGAAGAAAAGTGTGCGCTTATTTCTTTCTTCAATGAACTCAAAGTCCCGATGGGCTACTGTGCGAACTCGAAGAGGCTAGTGGACATGAGAGAACTCAAGTTCAACTATGGCTGTATGAAGGCCTATGATTGTCATGTCATTATGGCTTAGTGCTCCCTATTGCCTGCGTGGTATCGTCTCCCCAAAGGTTGGCGCCCCAATCATAAAGATGTGCTCATTCTTCAACGCGATCTCAAAAAGGTCATTGATGTGTCCACTGTTGGACCACCGCAAGTGGGACATAGTGAAACTCTCGTTAGGCTTGAGATGCATTCCCACGACTTACTTTGATATCTCATTGCATCTCTTTCGTTCATCTTGTTGACCAAATTAGAGCCCTTTGCCCAATGTACCGCATCGATGTTCTCTTTTTGAAAGGTTGATGAAAGTTTTAGGAGATATGTTAGGAATAGATTTAGCCAAAAGGGGCATGGTTAATGGATGATCAATGGAGGAGGCCATTGAGTTCTCGCACATATTATCTAGACATCAATAGGGTCGAGTTCGAGAATCTCGTCACGAGGGAAGATTAGGTAGCAAAGGAGCGACCGCAGAGAGAAATCTATCACGATGAGACACCCTATTTCTTTCGTGAATGTGCACATTTTGTTGTTCTCCGATGGCGAGAGGATGTGATGCCATACATTGATGAGCATAGGCAATCGTTGCAAACTTTGTATCCGAAAGCGTGTCGCAGCTTGGCTTGATAAAAACATAAGGAGGAATTTATGGGTTGGTTTGCGATGCCACTTGATTGGAACAACGTTGGGTAATCAGCTGGATATCTTAGCCAAGGGACCTTCGAGTACATTGTTTAAGTACTAAGGGTATGAGATCAATGGATTTACATTTTACACAAAAAAAAACAAGATGGAAAGAGCACATACCAAAATAGTGTTGTTCGTTTCGATGCTCACGACGAAAACGGCAACGTGCAGGTGACGTACTATGGTTTCATAGAGGAGATATGGGAGCTAGACTATAGTCGGTTGAAGGCAGCTCTTTTTCGTGTCCAATGGGTTCGGCTTGAGGAAACCACCACCGACATAGA
Source organism: Miscanthus lutarioriparius (assembly GCA_904845875.1). Taxonomy (NCBI): domain Eukaryota; kingdom Viridiplantae; phylum Streptophyta; class Magnoliopsida; order Poales; family Poaceae; genus Miscanthus; species Miscanthus lutarioriparius. The sequence goes on from CAJGYO010000248.1 coordinate 7,880, forward strand.
AGGGTTCACTACCATTGATCTCACTAAGACCGCATCTGAATCACGACCCATTCGTCCGTGCAAAAGATGTTATACAAAATCTTCTATGTAGGAGACAACAAGATAAAAGGAAAGCTAAAAGTAGTCATGGAAGGAAAAAGGAAGATTGTCGGTGTCGATAGAGTGACGGATGAAGAAGACTACAGGGGCTATCAGGAAATACCTGCATTCAGGGTGAACATACCCCTACCTATCCTTTAAGAGGGTGACGAACCTGCTTACGTCCGGCGTGATCACGCTAAGGCCCTCATTATTGGACACGATGAAGATAGTTAGATTATTATTAACTATATAATTATTATTCAGACGTTGTATCAGTAATTCGCACTAAATATGTAATTTATATTTTGTGCGCATCTTTATAATTAAATTATTGACTATGTAATCAAATATTGAGATAATATTCACAAACACTATTATTTGATAATTATAGACCATTAATTAATTATCATAGAATTAAATAATCAAGACACAATTTTTTATCTAATTTTAGAATATAAACTAACTGCATTATTTCTATTAATAAATAAAAAAAGAAAAGCAAACTAACCGAACTCTCTATCTTAGCTCAGCGGTTAAGGTCAATCACTCTACACCAAGACCCGCGCTCGAATCCCAGGCGGGCCAAACTTTTTTATTTTTATTTATTATTTAGTGGTGAGTTATGATAGGATAAAAAAAATAAAACCAATCTAACCGAACTTCATATCCTAGCTTAGCGGTTAAGGCTGCACACTCTCGATCCTGTGACCCGCGCTTGAATCCTAGGCGGGCCAAACTTTTTTGATTTTTCATTTATTATGTAGTAGTAGTGCTTTACTACGGGATAAAACAAAATGCACAACTAATTCTAACGTAATTCCTATTCTAGCGCAGTGGTTAAGGCTCCAAACTAAGAACTCTGAGACCTGGGTTCAAATCCTATGCGTGGGAATTTTTTTATATTTTTTATAAAAAGGTTGCGACAGCAGTCAGCCCAGCTGTTGGGTGTCAGCTTAGCAAGGCCCATCATTGTCGGTTTTGATTTAAAAATCGACAGTGATACAAGTTATCACTTTCGGTTCTCAGAATCGGCACAGAAGGCCACCTTCACTGTTGGTTTTTAAACCAAAACCGATAGTGATGTCTAGATGCTTCTCATAGGCCAACAGTGCTCCCGCTGACCATCATAGCAAGAGCACTGCTCTCACCTACCCCGACAGCTTTAGTTCAAAAAAAACGTACCACGACAGCTAGCCCCTATAAAATGGCCCTCGGCTAGCAGCCTCTCAACAACCAAGTCTTGCCACCCTCTTGCTTCTTATTTCTTACTTCGTTCTCTCTAGCTAGTATACACATCTATGGACTCTCTATGGGAGAAAGCCCTCCACATACAAATTTCAATAAGCATGGTCATCCACAAGGATGGTGCACATAAAAAGGTACTAGAAGAATATTTCTGAAGATAGAGCAATGCCGAAGTTTAGAGATGCCACGAGGTTGACAGAGTCATCATATGCGGTGTGCTCTTGACTGTCTGACTAGAGTGGCATGGATTCATCGGTGCTCGGCAACTGTCTGATGTGCTCTGGATTGTTTGTCCGGAGAGGCATTCAATGGTGGCCGGCAACCTCTCTGTTCGTCTCCCGAAGGCGTAGCTCGTCAGCCATCTCCAGCATTCTCTAGTGGCTATTCGACCCTACTTGGGTGCTAGAAGAATGCTTCTGAGATAGTTATCTTATAATATGTTTGTACACTTCGATTGTAACATTAACCTAGACGAAAATAGGTTTTTGTTATCGTATATTTAATTTTAGTGTCATGTCTTTGTTATCGTATATGTAATTTTATTTCAAAGTTTCTATTATTTTATGTTGTATTTCTGTAACCAAAATATATATATCGATGTTTGTCTCTTCAAATGGCAATGCATGTATGGATATTTTACATATATATGGTGCCATAATAATTAATTATCAATCGTTTTTTGGGTGGACGATGGTGTTTTTGTATCCATATATGAAATTATGCAATTGATACCAAATTTTTACACATTATTTGAGCATTAAATAAAGATTACATTATTACTATTTTTTCATAAGTAATGACCTTTATTGCAGCATGCATGTGCATGCATGGAAGTACATGTTGTCAGCCGGATCACTGTCAGTTTTCATATAAAATTGACAGTGATAGGGTTAAATCACTATCGGTTTCATTACAAAACCAGCAGTGATGGACACCATCAGTGTTGGTTTTGTTTTAAAACAGGCAGTGATATGTCTGTCCCCCTATAAAAAGGAACCAAGAACATACCCACACATGTACCCTCACTTCACTCTCATTTCTTAGTTTCACGTACTCTCACTTCTCACTCTTTTCACTCTACAAGATTTGGTCATGGCTCCTGGATATTTTATTGCAGGTATATATATGTTCTCTTCTCTCGCATTGTAGCTATGTATATATGCATCGTCGATCTATATTTATTTAGTTTATGATATTTTACTTGGCATATTTTATATAATGCAATATATATTTCTATTCATATTTCTTGAATTTTTTTAGGTACAATGCAATATATATTCTCCTCTTTCATATTCTAGCTATATATATATATGCACCGATCTATATTTATTTAGTTTGCTACATTTTACTTGGCACATTTTATATAATGAAATATATATTTATAGTCATATTTCTTGAATTTTATTCGGTGGGAAGAACAGACCTCCCCCACCACAAGAACTAGGTTTCCACCCTGGCGATGATCTATTCGATCCTGATGTGGCCATTCCAAACCACCCTATTTCAGCCATCGTATGAAATATTTTCCAACATCTTATTTTTGGATGCTAATTATTTAATAATTGTAGTTTAAATTCCATAATAAGTGTTGTTTCATAATATGTATGGACCCATTCAAATAATATCATTGTTGCATATGTCGTACACGATAGCCCCGATACAGTGGCTGCAAGCAGCACTTAGCTTGCTCATGGTGTCGGACATCGTTGAGAACACGGCATCTGCTAATGATGGTCAAACTTGGACGTGTGAACTAAGCTTCTACATGAGAAGCGCCCAGTTCTTTGCCGTGCGCAACTGTTTAGTGGCACTTCAACACATTTGATATCAGGTGCCCGATTTCTCGCACTTCAAGATAGAAGCTTTGCGTGCTGATGATGTCCCCGTTCCGCAAGTAAGAGAATACTAGGCGAGCTACAACCAAATGGATGTGGTAAAGTTGACGTCAGTGATACCTGAGTCATGGTTATTTATTATATTTGTTATTGTTATAATGATCTCTCATTTTTTATTTTACCTGCTTGCAGGTGGTGCTCCATGACAGTCCTGTGCTGCATTGAGCTTGTCGGCCATTCTAGACCAAGCTACGGAGAGACTCGGGTATGACTGGGAGTACTATACTGGGAACCTCGACTAGCGCACTACTGCAGGACGCCAGTTTTGTATAAGATTTACTAACGGGGCCAATGGTTGTTCAATAGGTTACATCTATGGACGATCATGTCACCGGTCTTTTGAGGCACGAGAGAATGCAATCGTATGGGCATTGGCCTTCATTGATAGCTGTGGTTACCGAATCCGTGACATTAATTACCATGCTTGGATGCAAATGTATGGTGCTGCGCATCCACCCCGTCATTAGTGTTTGTTTAGGTTTAATTTGCAAGGCTTAAGTTTAATTCGGCTTATGTTTGTCATGTAATTCATGTGCCGTGGAACAAGAACTCTAAATTCTGATGCCATATTGATCTCAAACTTTTTCTCAGGCTTGCACGTGCCACGGGTGAGTGAAACACCAAGTTTGGGATTTTTCTAAGATGGTTTGATACTTTCTCCGATTTAATTGAATTTTCACGCGACGTCACCAATTAATTACAGGTTGAACTGAGCCTACCCAAAACAATCCGTAATGGTGCTAAACTTTTCCATGGGGTCTTATGTGCCCTAGAGACAAATTTTTGGTCAAGGTGGATGCAAAATTCTAGTGTGCCGAATATGTAATTGGGCCTCTTTTGTCCCTTTTAGCACAAAGAAAAATATAATAATAAAGAAAATAATCAAAAAAACCTAAGATCTTGTGTGGGGCCATAATTTAGGTGTACATGCTTGCAAAAAAATTGTAGCCTTTTGGACATAGGTGGTACATACACCTTCACAAATCTATAGAAGTCGTCTCATGTTACAATGACTAAACACCTATGCTCCCAAGGTTTCTGTGGTTCATATGCATTCTGGTGTCATATTGGCCTCAAACTTTTCTCAGGCTTGCACGTGCCATAGGTGAAGGAACGACTAAGTTTGGGATTTTTCTAAGATGGTTTGGTACTTTCTCCGATTTAATTGAATTTTCGCACGACGTCACCGATTAATTAGAGGTTGAACTGATCCTATCCCTGAAATGATTTGGAATGGGGCCAAACTTTTCCACGGGGTCTTATGTGCCCTAGGGGCCAATTTTTTGTCAAGGTGGATGCAAAATTCTAGTGTGCCAAACATGTAATTGGGCCTCTTTTGTCCCTTTTAGCACAAAGAAAAATATAATAATAAAGAAAATGATCAGAAAAACCTAAGATCTTGTGTGGGGCCATAATTTGGGTGTACATGCTCGCAAAAAAATTGAAGCCATTTGGACATAGGCGGTACATACCAGCTTCACAAACCTATAGAAGTCGTCTCATGTTACAATGACTAAACACTTAGGTTCCCAAGGTTTCAGTGGTTCATATGCATTCCGGTGTTGTATTGGTCTCAAACTTTTTCTTAGGCTTGCACATGTCATGGGTGAAGAAACCTCTAAGTTTTGGATTTTTCTGAGATGGTTTGGTACTTTTTATTGTTAAATTGAATTTTCGCGCGACGTCACCGATTAATTAGAGTTTGAACTGAGCCTACCCAAAACGATCCGAAATGGGGCCAAACTTTTCCACGGGGTCTTATGTGCCCTAGGGACCAATTTTTTCATCGAGGTGGATGCAAAATTCTAGTGTGTCAAACATGTAATTGGGCCTCTTTTGTCCCTTTTAGCACGAAGAAAAATATAATAATAAAGAAAATGATCAGAAAAACCTAAGATCTTGTGTGGGCCATAATTTGGATGTACATGCTTGAAAAAAAATCAAGCCATTTGAACAAAGGTGCAATAGGAATATAAATGCGTGAATTTATTCGGTTTAAAAAGTAAAAAGATTATATATAATCATCACTCTCGGTTTCACAAAAGCTGGCAATGATGGGCCCAAAACCGATAGTGATGACAAGTATCATTGTCGGTTCCTTGTTGAAAACCCATAAAGTGATATCTAAACTTTTAAAATCAAAATAAAAAATGTGCCTAGCCTTGGGTTCGAAAGCGCGTGTCTCGGTCCCGAATCGCACAAAGATTAACCATCATGCATGTAGTTTAGGGAGTTCGTTAGGTTTCATATTTTTTCCTTTTTATCCGTTATATGTACTATTTAAATTAGAAAATAAAAAACAAAAAGTTTGGCCCACCTAGACTTTCAACGTGGGTCTCAGGGTTGATAGTGCGCAGCCTTAACCGTTGCGGTAGTGTTGGGAGTTCATTAGGTTTAGTTTTTTGTTTTATACTGTTCTAATGCACTATTAAATTATAAAATAAAAAAACAAAAAGTTTGGGCCGCCTGATATTGAATGCGGGTCTCGGGGTTGAGAGTGTGCGGCGTTAACTGTTGCGGTAGTGTAGGGAGTTTATTAGGTTTAGATTCTTTTGATTTTTTATCCTGTTCTAACGTACTATTAAATTATAAAATAAAAAAAAAAAGGTTTGATGCATTTGGGATTGAACGCGGGTCACGGGGTCAAGAGTGTTTCGGTCTTAATCAGCTGCGCTAGGATAGGGAGTTCGTTAGTATAGGTTCTCTTTTTATTTTTAACCTTTTAAACAAATAGGCAGTGGAGTTGCATATCACTGTCTGTTTGTCTTTGACACCGGCAGTGATGCTACATCATCACTATCGATTTCCCGTTGGCACCAGCAGTGATGTGCCACGAGTATATAGCCTGATGGCGTGGGGTGAAATTTTACTAAGTCATCTGAACCCCGTGCCATCCACTTCCTCCAAGCCGATTTGAGCACCGCCACCCCCCTCCCCCGGCCGCCATTCGCCACCTCAGTGCCGCCATCCGTAGGCGAGCGCCTCCTCCTCTTCTTCAACACCAACATCCGCGCCCCGTGCAGGTAGTAGAAGCAAGGAAGTCACGTGACGCCATCCTCCACCCTAGCGTCCCCCACCCCGCGGTCCTCCACGCCGGCGTCGCCCATCCCCGGTCCTCCACAACCCCTCCCACCACGACGCCGACAACTCCCAACACAGCGTGGATTTGAAGGAGCGCGCAAACAGCGGCGTCCCTAACCGATGTAACACCCTCGGTGTTACACCATGAATCATTTACTAAAATATGTCATGAGCATCATGTTTATGTGTTAATGCATGTAATAGAGTGTGTAGATCAATTTTTATAACTCAAAACGATCAACTAGAATGCGAAACGAAAGTTGATTTGATAGTCATGTTATATCACTTAGGGTTTAAAACCAATTTTTATTAAGCAAAAATGCTATGGAACATGTATGTGATACTTAAATAAAGTTTAAAGTACAAACTTTGTAGATAGCAGTGAAATACTTGCGGTCGAAAAATGATATTACTAGCTAATATTTCCACTAGCTTAGAAATCGTGAACGGAAATCAAATTTAGCTCTAAAACTTAGAAATTTTCAAGTCTGTCGATTGCTAGACATTGCTATGTTTAGCAATTTATTGTGAGAGATTGGGTTAAGGAGTAGGGTAGTATTATGGCTTGTTTTAGTAGCCTAATATACCATCTAAGGTATAGCAAAAGTGGTTTGGGGATTGGATCAACGGTTTAGACATCTTGAACGGTTTAAAATCCGTGCATAACATGAACTCGAGCTGTCTTCTTATGTTGGGCGCGGTCACCTGGCCGTCCTGCCCCAACATCACGATGTCGGTCTTGTGCGCAAAGCAAGACGCTTAGCCATGGTGGGCACACCGCTAGCTGCCAACCGTGAGTCGCCGCGCCCGTCGCTCACCTACGCCTAGCCATCCTGCCACCGTGCCACTTGTTGTTGCCATTTGCCGCCCGGCCCGGTCCTATGCCCCCGCCGCTCTACCTCACCACACCGCCATTTTGGGTGTCGCATGGCGGCAATAAGGCCTACCGTTGTGTCCGTACTCTACGGCACTACTCACGTCGCCGCGACATTTGTCATTGTCGTCCGTCATCGCCGCGTCCATGCCGATCCGCTACACCTCCGCTACTGTTGCCGCCCTATGCGTGTCGCCTCATCACACGCCAAGACGTCCGGCAAGCCACCGCTACACGCCATTTATGGCACTACGGCGCCACGGGCCACGATGGTTGGATGCGAGCACGCGTTGTCCGTAGTGCCGGGCGAGGGGCCTCTTGTGCTCGCTGCTCACGTCTCGCTAAAGGCGTGGGACGCAGCCGAGCCCACCGCCGCGTCGTCTCTCTCTTCCCTCCCTCTCCCTCTATTTTCCGCCACCATCGCGTTGTGTCATGGTGAAGCTAGAGGGCGAGCACCTCTTATTAATTTCTCATGCTCGCGTCTCCGCCCTCACGTCTCCTCTCCAGCCGACCCCACCCTGCCTTGACTCGTGTCATACCGAGCTCCAATTTTGGAGCTTTGCCCACCGTCGTGCCGTTATGGCCCATCATCGTGGCCAGTCTCCACCACTTCATTCCACACCAATTCCTCTGCACCACTAGCTAGCCTTAGCTCCCTCTTCGTTGTGCACACGCTAGTTACAGCTCTAGTGCTGCCTCCTCGCCGCTGACATGGCCATGCCTTTACGTCCCGCCATTCACCTCACAGTGCGCACGTGGCCAGCCTCGCTCGGGTCATCTCCGACCGAGACGGCTTCTTGGTAAGGTCACTGGTGAGTGGTCATTGCTCACCCGCTACCCCTACCGCCTTGTTGTTCTCGCTGCTCGCCTGAACATCATCGCCATTACCGCAGGGTGCCCACCATCGTGGAGAGGTCCCTCTACGACATCCTGGCTCATTCAATCGCTGCCCATCATCTCACGTCGAACCCTAGGTGAGTGTCGGCCTCGTAGATAGGTCAGCGGGGGTCCCGTGTGGCCGGCGTAAGCGCCAGTGCCACCGCTCGCCGCGCCAGAGTGCGCGAGGATGGCCGAGGACCTTGCCATTGTAAAGAGGAGAAATATCTGACGGTTCCGTTGCAAAGTCGTTGTCTATAGAAATAGTAACGTGGACTGCGGGTTGTTTTGCTCATAGTCTAAGGGCGTTTTTGCAAGAGTGCCGGCATGCGCGGGCTTCCTCGCCGAGGGCCGCCTCCGTGCGTGGGCCACGCCTCGCCTGTGGGCCGCCGCGCGCGCCCGGTTGCGCCGTGTGGGCCGCGTTGGGCTGAATTGAGTTTATCTTTTTCGTGGAGAATAGAAATAGCTTTTCATTTTAATTTTTGAGCTGAACTTTGGTAAATCATATAAAATCATGTAGGTATCCAAAAATTGTGAAACTAATTTTGTTAGTTCCTAGAATTGTGCTCTATCTGTTGGTGTATTTAGTTCATATATATATTTGTTGATACCAGGAACTATTAAATCATTTGAGAGTGCTTAATATTATTAGGTTAAATATTGTAGGAATTTTTGTGGTAATATGGTGATAGCCGTAGCTTTGAAAATTTTACAATAGCTTCATGGTATTATTATGTGCTCACTGTAATTTTTGTAGCTTTAGAATAGACTTAACATAAGGGTAGTTAAATACTCTTTGTTTCAAATATACATTAAATCATTAGTAAAAATAAAGATATATCCTTAATTTGTTAAGTTAGGTGTTTGTTAGTCGAACCCAACACTTTACTTGTTGAAGATAATAGTTAGCTTAGTATCTTAGCCATTAGAGCTAGCTTAGTAGTTTACCATGTGTATTCTTAATTTAAGCGCTGCTGTTGCTAAAATACTAAGTGTTGCATCAGCATCGCATGCATGTAGAGAACGAGTTGGCTGAGATCGTGACCATCAGAGACCACGAGTTTGAGGAGGTGATCGAGGAGTACGAGGAGGAGATCCTCGTGCAGGAGGATGTCCTGGAGCCGTCACTGACTGACTGAGCTGACACCGTGCCTGCCCAAGGTAATCCCAAGTGCATAACCCTTATTTTGAATGATCATTGGATATATATATACACGTGATGTGCATTTATGTTATAAGATTTATATTAAAACTACATGCATAGATATACCTACCCAAGAGTCCTACTACATAGGTCGAGTAGCTGCTATGCTTAGGCTATCGATAGCGTGAGTAACCTACCGTTACTCACAATAGGTGATTATTATTATCACTCTCATGATAAAATGGTAAAAAAATGGAGACCGGGTAGGGATATGGTACGGGTATTGGTGGGTATAAGAGGTTGTGTCCCATGGCCAATGGGGCATAGCTTAGTTACATTGTTTTTCCTGTCCGTGTCGGTTAAGGATCGGCCGTTGCATTGGACTCTAGTTAGGTCACAAACTTATTATCCTTAGCACATACTTGTTTATGGGAGTAGAGAAGGCTCGTTGCTCTCTTGTCGTGGGTTTTGGCTCTCCTATCCATGCCACAACCGATAGGGTGAGCGCCTCCCTCACTGTGCCCCTTAGGTGTTCGATGGATTGCCACTAACCGTCGCTGCTGTCCCAGCCACACCCACGCCGTCGTCTTCCTCCACGCCGACGGAGCTCCACCGCCACCCGCGCCACCGTTCATAGCTGTCGCGCCATCCTCTTCTTCAACGCTCGACATCGTCCTTGCCACGCCGGTGTCCTCTTCTTCCTCGATGCCACCGGAGCACCGCCATTGCCCTAGTCTTCCTCGTCCACCCCGCGGTACTCCACGACAAAGGCCGTGCCCCACCGCCACGCCTACATCTCCCAAGACCGAGGCCCTTAGGAGCGCACGGAGAGCTGCTACCCCCATGGTGAGTGTGTCCGGCACTACCCCTTAGGTGTTCGTTGAAATGCCCGTGAGGATGACAGCAGCCTGTTTATCCCATTTTCTCTAGATTTCGTGTAGAAACACTTTAAATTTCCTTAGTAGCAAATGTTCTTTGATATATGGCGAACAAATTAGCTTAAAACACTCTGGTCATTTGAAGCATGGTTGAATACATACTAGTGCTCAAACATACATAGTTGTGTTGGACATTGAAGTTTGAATATTTGAATATAGTCTACAACTTTGCTCGATACACTAAACTTAGTTTGCTTGGTCTAGAACATATTTGAATGACATAGCACTATCAACCTAATTTGGTTAAATGTATAGGCAACCATGGCATGGTATGTAGTGCATGTTGGTCGGGTGCCTGGGATCTACCTGACCTAGGAAGATTGCTATGATCAAGTGGAGGGTGCAGTCTGAATTCAATAGGCAAATAGAGAGTAAGCACAATCAATTAAGAGTCGAAGAAATAAATCATGAAGATCAAAGGAAGATAAACAAGATTGTCGAAGACAACCCCAGATTAACCAGGGATGATGCCGCGAATATCTATTATGATTCACTATATGAGACGGCAAGACCGGCAATGCAGTTTCAAAGAGGCAATTTCTTGGTGGACAAGGAGGACTATAAAAATTTGACAACATATATGCGTGACTTGCATAATTATTACATGGCCCAAGCACTTGAGATGGGGCAGGCGGGTTTTGAATATATTATCCGCCCACCGCATGTTTTCCATTATCCAAATGAAGAGAAGCACTTTATCGGTTGGGATCACTTGTTTCAGCTATTCTAGAGATGCGATCTCGATACACAAATGTTGACGCTGTGGACTATATAAGTACCCTACTCGTACAATATTATAATTAACTACTCTCTCGATACACAGATAGTTAACGACTGCACATTCCCCATGAATTATGCAGGTGTGTAGCAAAACGTTGCTTCAAAACAAAGTTTGCTCATATGTCTTTCTTGGACCCCGAGCTAGTCAACGAGAGAATATGCGGAGGCATGCATGAAAATAAAGTGGAAGATCTTACGGAGACACTGACTGCCATTTTTGAAAATTTCAAGATGAGTAATAAAACCGAAATACTTCTAGCCTACAACTGCGAGTATATGTTCTCTGCTCTTATTTTTATGCTTGTTTTTTGTAGTTATGATTATTCATTAACTAGGGTTTTATGATTGCAGCAACCATTTCGTCTTCATTGTTGTGGATATTAAAAAAATCGTATCAAGGTGTGGGACACGAAGAAAAAGCCACTTTCTTTGCTCGATCCCCTAGTCGAAGTGCTTAATACGTAAGCGAACCTACCAACATCTTATTTTCTAATCGCACATAGCATATTCTAATGTTGCCCCCATTTTCACACTTTATAACGTGTCACAGTGTCCAGGCAAGAATGGTCGGTGGGACGAAGGTCCCATTCCAGGTTGCACCAATGCAATTGGAAACCCTAGACCAGCCGGCGGGAAACAATAAATGCGGGTTCTACGTAATGTGGGCAATGCTTCGCTACCTCGGCGTAAAATCGAAGGCAGTAGATGCTTTGATGTGTATAATCCCCATTTCCATTTATATCTGTTAATTCAACAAAACGATCTATTTATTTCTCTAACATTTTTGCCTTTCGAAACCGTTTTTTAATGCCAGCGCAAGAAATTTAAACACAATAGGCTGTTAGAAATGGAGATCATAGCACTGTCATTGGAGCTAGCAGCCTTCATTGTATCGGAGTGCTTGGAAAAAAAAGAACATTCTTCATTGCACAGTCCGTGAAGTACATGGCGCAGTACGGGCCAGAGCGGCTCGCTAGACTATTGTAATTTCTTTTTTATTTCAAGGGATCGAGAGCTTCATAAGTACATTTGAACTGTAACCGTAACATTTGTAATGTTTAATGTTGAAGGATATGTTGTCTATGTAGCGAATATAAAGCGAAACCTGATTTCACTAATAAAATAAAATAAATTATAAAATAGTAAAATACGAAAAGAAGATCGCTTTGTCTAGTTAGCACAAAAAGCCGTGAAGTGATGGTAAAGAGGGCACTGTCGGTTCATGGCACGAGCCGACAGTGTTGGTTGAGCCATCACTGTCGGCTTAAAATCCAAACCGACAGTGTTGCTGAAGATAACACTGTCGGTTTGAGCTACCAGCCGGGAGTGATGGCTCGACCAACACAGCCGGGTTGAGCCATGAACCGACAGTGATGGCTTGCTCAACACTGCCGGCTTGAGACACAAGCCGACAATGTAGGTTTGGTCAACACTACCAGCTTGAGCCAAGAATCGACACTCTTAAAGCAAACATCACTGTCGGTTGGATCTACAAACCGCCAGTGTTGTTCAACTGGACATTGTCGGGTGAAGCCAAGAACCGACACTGTTGCCTGTACATCAGTGTCGGTTTTTAGGAACCAGCAGTGATGTCAACCCCCATCACTGCGGTATGCCACAGTCGGTTTAAAATCCGGCGGTGAAGAGGATTTTGAACCGACGGTGATGTGGAAGATCTAGGCGTGACACGACTCCTTCATTGTTACAAATAACAAATCACTGGCCATCTTGTTGGCCGGCATTACCATGGAAGGAGGCATCAAGATTTATCTTGTAGAATTCTTTAGGTGGTGGGGTCCGACTAATCTTACAATGATGTATTGTGGGGTTTTTAGATTCTAAAGCTTCTCACAAACCTTCAAGTGATTTAGCGCCATACACCATTTTAGAGACCATTTTGTCCTCCTGTATTAACTTATTTCTCATTGACCACCAAAGCCATAGGATATTTGCATTATACAGGCAATTGGAATATATCCTCAAGATTTAGCGCCTGTCAGCAGCCTGCAGCCTCTTATTTTTGTTGCACTTAAAAAAAGGTGACCACCGGGCGATTACATACTGGAAACAATTGTATCTAGTTTAACACCCCTCATTGCAAGATTTCGATGCACTAGGAGGTTGCTTCGAGCCAGCCTATGAGTGAACATTTTGGTCTTGTTTGGAAGTTTCTTTTTTTTTAAGAAGAAGAAGAAGTCGGGAGGGGAGGCCCCTACCTAAATGTTTGGAAGTTTCTGTTGCCAAAAAAGATGCCACTTGGAATCTCTGTTTTTTTTTTTTGCCTCTCATCTTTAAGTATAGTATCTGTTCGGATACAGACACACACCACTACATACACACGCACATATCACACACACGATATACAAATAAACCTACAACTATACTTAGACAGCGTGATAGACAACTAAAAAGGAATCATTATTGCTCTGTTTTGTCCTGAAAACTAATGGCGAACTGTGTCTTGCTATTTGACCCAGACCCAGTGGGTCGGGAATGACTAATGAGGGCCTTGATGATGGGAGGGGTGAAGATATACTAAGTTCAAGGATTCAAGACAGTGCGAATGCACCAGCAGCATCAAAAATATAAAACCATTGATTAAGACTAAGTGGTGTTTGGATCTAGTGACTAAAATTTAGGAGGTGTGTCGAGAGAATATTGCATGGGGTGTTTGGATACTAATAAAAAAACAAATTACATAATCCATCGGTACTCTACGAGACGAATTTTTAAGCCTAATTAATCCATCATTAGCACGTGTTTACTGTAGCACAACATTGTCAAATCATGGACTAATTAGGCTTAAAAGATTCGTCTCGTAAATTAATCGCAAACTATGCAATTAGTTTCGTAATTCTATATTTAATACTCCCTACATGTGTGGAACAGCGACTAAAATTTAGGAGGGGCAACCAAACACCACCTAAAATTTGACACCACCTAAAATTTGACCATATATGTATGTGTTATATCACATGTCTATCTATACACCCACAACGTATAAGTATATGCACGCTCTCATCCTATCCAATTTACTCACAATTTATCGGACCTATGAGACCTAGCTTCCTCAAACAACTGCTCCTTATGGCTAGAGCATATATATATATAATGTGTCCTGTATGTTTGGCTGATAAGATTTAGCTGAAAGTACTGTCGGTTAATTTGTTGTGAGAGAAAAATACTATTCGTTACTATTCGTTATGAGAGAAAAATACTATTCGTTAGCTGAAAAAATACGGCTTATAAGTTAAGCAGGACGATGGACCTTGATCAAGCTTCGGAGGGCTTAGCTCTGCCGAGAAAGTGTAAGAGCAAGTATTATAAGCGGCGAAGAGCTGGCGAAATCCGACGGGGGAGAGAGAGAAAGCAGGAGAGAGAAGAAAGCGAGCGACTCGCGAGACGCCGGTAAAAAGCGGGCGAAATGCACTGTGGCTGCCGCTCCCCCACTCTAGTTCTTCCACGTCGCAGCGAAGCATTAAAGATCGGTGGAGGCCGCCACCACTGCTCGACAGCTCAGGTGACCTGGAGCTTCTTGCAGCCGGCGAGCGGACGTATCCATTAGCCTTGCTCTAATGCTGTCGCCCGCTTCGGCGCTTCGGTAAGAAAATCTAGAAGTAAAGCACGATACTAACTGCGGGATGTGGATGCACTCGTCGAAAGAACGCCAGGCTTCACGCGTGGTAGATACAAACGTTACTGTTTTAGACCTTTAGTAGGGTTGTTTCTTTTCTTTTCTTTCTTGAACTTCCTTGGAGCCTGCAATAGAGACGGGTGGTAGTGGTACGCAGTTTACCTATCCCAGGACGGACGGTGATGTCCTGATGCGTAGGCCACCAGCATGCCATATGCGAAACCATCGACCCGGCCACTGCTCACTGGTCAGTGGTCACTGCCTAGTGCTGGCCAGTGGCGCTACTCATCCCATCCACACTGCCCGCCACCAGCCGTCGGCCCGGGCGCGGCGCCGCGCACAGCGCAGCCAGCTTTCCCCGCAGTCTCCTCCCGCCACGCCACCGCCCGCGACCACCGCTCCCTGACACCCGAGGCCCACCGACGCCCATACCCCACTCGCAGGGACACGCCGCATAACCCCCCCGACCCACCCACAGTTGCTGCAGCCGCCACGCGTCGCGGCGCGGTTGGCCCGCACCCACCCACCCACCTCTTTATTCACCCCGACACCCCCTCCTCCCCTCGCTTTCCACCCACGCCTCGCCTCGGGGGCGTATCACGAGAAGGGAATTTCGGCTAGGGTTTCGCGGATCGAGGGAGGGGAGCGGGTCGGCGGCGGCTAGGGTTTCCGCGGGCGGGCCCCGCATGGCCTCGCCGGCGGCGGCGCCGGCCGCGAAGAAGGAAGGGGAAGAAGGGGGGCCGGTCACGGGGGACATGGTCAGCGCGGGCTTCGCGGAGCTGGAACGCCAGCAGCAGCTGCTGGCCACCTGCACGCGCCTCTACCAGCAGCTGGCCGACCACTTCGGCTCGCTCGAGCGCGGGCTCGCGGCCCGCTCCGAGCAGCTCCGCGCCCGCCGCAGGGCCTTCGACGCCCGCACCCACCGCGCGCTCGACTCGCTCCACCGCCGCGAGGCCTCCATCGACGCCTCCGTCTCCCGCGCGCTCGACCACCTCCACTCCATCTCCGCCTCCGCCTCCGCCGCTTCCGCTTCCTCCAAGGAGGCGGCGGCGCCGACCCCCACCCCCTCCGACTCCGCCGCCGAGGAGGAGGGCCTCGCGGAGAGCCTGCGCGCGCTGTGCTTGCGGATGGACTCGGCGGCGTTCCTGGGCTTCGTGGTGGAGCGCCGGAAGGAGGCGGACGCGCTGCGGGCGGAGATGCCTCCCGCGCTCAAGCTCTGCGTGGATCCGGCCAAGTTCGTCATGGACGCCGTGGCCGACGTCTTCCCCGTCGACCGCCGCGAGGTCCCCCGGAACCCCGCCGACCTGGCCTGGGCGTGCGTGCTCATCCTCGAGGCCGCCGTGCCGGCGCTCGCCGACCCGGACCCGGACATCGGCGCCGCGCGCCCGCTCGTGCCGCGGGCGGCGCGCGAGCGCGCGCGGGGCATGGCCAGGGAGTGGAAGGAGGCTGTCGAGAAGAAGGGGGGCGTGGAGGGGGCTAAGCCGCCCGACGCGCACGCGTTTCTGCAGCACGTGGCCACGTTCGCCGTCGCGGAGAGGGAGGACCGGCCGCTGTACCGCAGGATTGTCGTCAGCTTCTCCTGGCGCCGGCAGATGCCACGCCTCGCGCTCACACTCGGCCTCGAGGAAGAAATGGCTGGTATATGCATACGCTTGTTTCCTGCTTGCTGCTGCCTGCATTCTTGCTCCATTTTGTTGCACAAAATTTGTTTGAGGTGTTGTGCGTGCCCAAGTGCTGAAGTGGTGAACCTTGAGGGTTCAGATGGTTGATTTTGGGTTGACCAAGTGTGCAGTGGGTATAAATCGGCATAGATCTAGCATTGAATTGTCATTAGGATTAAGTGGCTGCCATCATTAATTGTAGATCAGAGCAGCAGCAGCATTTCAATAGGCTCTGTAGGAGGGTAAAAAGAAAACCACCCAGGCAAAATGAGTTGAAAAGTTCCTTCTTTGTTTTCCCTGACTAGTGCACCACTGCTAATTACTCTACTGTGCAAGGGTATGATAGTAGTAGTATCATTACATTGGAGTATGTCTTTTTAGAGCAAGGCCCGTCTTCCTGGCCTGGGTGGTCTCTGTCATAGCCATGTGCTGGAAAAAGGTGGTCTAGTGTTTTATCAAGTGCTCAGGATAACTGTGTCTTCTGTACATGATGGCCATCATGCGCTTGTCTTGGGGGCCATTGCTTTTAGCCTTTAGATGTCGTCAGATTCTAGCCTGTTCGCTTGTTGGTTTCAGCCAGCCCAAACCAGCCAGCCAACAGTGTTTTCCTCTCACAAAAAACCAGCACCAGCCAGCCCAAACCAGCACCAGCACCAGCACCAACCAGCGAACAGGCCAGAGTGAAAGGCAATTCTAGAGTGAAAGGCAATTCATTGTTGCAGTGTCGTTAACAGCAAGTTTCTGGACTCTCTTGTTCCAATGCTGCGCACCCTCACTGCAATGCTAAGAAGTGCCAAACAGCCTTCTTTTCTATTCCAAATTCCAACGGAAACTGCTACATTATCTTGTTATAAACTATGCTGCTACAACACCGACAATTCCATGCCTTTTTGCTGCCAAATTCATGGCAGTTTGGTTTTGCCTTCCAGAGTACACCTTCACTGCTGCATGGCTGATGCCTTTGTGTGGACTATTTCTATTTCTTGGTCATATATTTTCGTGTTTCCTGAGTGTGAGATAGTCTTTCATGGTCTTGTTCAGACTTAAGCAGATTAGTCACTACATGTTAATACCTTTTCTTTTGCAGATATCATTGAGGAACTAATTGCTAAGAGGCAGCAGCTTGATGCTGTGAATTTCGCTTATGAGGCTGGGCTTCAGGAGAAGTTCCCTCCTGTTCCTCTTTTGAAGTCCTATCTGGAAGACTCTAAGAAGACATCAACTGCTGCTTCAGATAATTCAAGCACCAGCAGCGGCCAATCAGGGGTTCGTATAAATACAACAGCAACTCTAAAGTATCTCTTGAATTTCTTAATTGAAAGAGCGGTGCTCCTGCTCACTGTTCAACAAAAAAAAAGAGAGTATCTCTTGAACTCAGGATTGACTTTTGAGTTTTATTTATGTGCCTAGTGCTATTATCCTCTTTTAGCTACATATAATTTCAGTTATCCATCACCTCCCTTGTTGGGCTGGCTCTGTTTTAATGTCTCTTTGTTTGATGGTACTCTATGGGATCTGATGTTATTTATCCTGCAGAGCAATGCGAACAAGAAAGAGCAGTCTGCACTGCGAGCTGTCATTAAGTGTGTTGAGGACCGTAAACTAGAAGCTGAGTTTCCACTGGAGGATCTTCGGAAGCAACTTGAAGAACTGGAGAAAGCCAAGACCGAGAAGAAAAAGGCAGCATCAAGCGCTACCAGTGGCGGCAGCAGCGGCCCTGCAACCAAGCGCATCCGTGCGAGCACTGGAGGCCCAATGCCTCCTGCCAAGGCAGGCCGTCTCACTAACAATGCTTGCGTGTCTTCTTTCCCAGCTCCCACCACATTTACCCAGTCTCCCTCCCACGCGTCATACGCCACGACCTCCCCTTCCCATGCCTCATATGCCACGACCTCTCCTTCCCACACCGCATACGCCATGACCTCCCCTTCGCATGC
This sequence comes from Miscanthus lutarioriparius, assembly GCA_904845875.1. NCBI lineage: Eukaryota > Viridiplantae > Streptophyta > Magnoliopsida > Poales > Poaceae > Miscanthus > Miscanthus lutarioriparius. The sequence continues at coordinate 26,026 of CAJGYO010000248.1, forward strand.
ATCATACGCCACAGCCTCCCCTTCCCACCCATCATATGCCGCAGCCTCCCCTTCCCACACATCATACGCCACACCCTCTCCTTGCCCTTATGACAGGCCGGTTGGACATGGCCTCTACTGCAACCGGAGCCCACCTGTGATCAGGGAGCCATATGTTTACCCAGCTGAGGAGGTAGCAAGTGTCAACGTCGGCATTCCCATGCCATACTCCACCCCACCCATGAGCTACCCTGCCCCCTATGGCGGTTATGGCAATGGGATGGCAGCTTACACCAATGGAATGGCTCCTGCCTTCCACCAGGCTTACTACCGGTAGGTTCAGTCAGGAAACAAAAAAGTCGCTGATGAATGACATGACAACAACTGATGATGCCAACGACTCAGAATCGCGCAATGGCCCTATTTTGTAGTGACTGACTACAACGGTAGGTTGGGTATCTCATCTTATATGTCCTTACCACTACTACTAGATGTGTTGTGTTTAGCTCTCGAGACCACCACCTTTTTTTTACTACTAAGGAACCTGGATGTAAATTATGTATGGTATCAGCGAGACTGTCGTCGCATCCTTATGTAATTCTATTCAGTACTTTGAAAAACTAAAAAAATCAGCATGTAATCCTTAAGTACTGGATGTACCATGAACTTAATTAAAAGTGTTTTTAGTTTACTTGTGTAGTGTTGATGTGTGGGATGGTCTCGGTACCTCATTTCTTGAGATTTGTTTTGTTTGGTGTGCATGCTCATTGTTTGTTTGTCTTATGTTCAACTGCTGTGGTCAGCCAGAGTTGGCTGAGGCGCGAAGGTTTGCCTGTGAACTGGAAAGTGATGGTCATGTTAGATCATAATGATGTGGGGTTGTGGTGGTCACATGGCTCTGCCTAGCCGATTTGGTAGCAGTGTAGTGCCAAGAGCCGGCAGGTAGCAGATACATCATGCATGCATGTTCTTGTTGTGTAGCTTTTATTCTTTTTGCTAATAGCATTTCATTTCATTCGATGATTTCACTTATACTTTGCTGACCATTTTGATCCGACATTGGCCCCTTGCGTCCATGCAATAGGAGCTGAGACACCTTGTCTAGTGTCGCTACACTAATACAAGTTTTATTTTCTTCATGAACAGAGTTATTTATCAGATCTGTCTATGGTGATAGCTGATGTTAATGTGACTGTTTTGCTGCTGCTGATTGCCATTCCTGATGTAATGGTCATATGATCGCTGCTCAATGGTAGTATGAGCTGGCTCCTTTTGTTTTTCTGGAGACATGTCTAAAAAATTTGTACATAAGCACAAGCATGGTTACGCTTATAGAATTTGTCTGGGTTTACAATGGTCCGATAGACAGGATTCTGTCCATAACAATGTATGGCAAAGATGCTTTAAAGCTCCTGTTCCTCACGAGTCATCACCCCAACACATGCTTCGTGGAATGATGAACGACCTGCTCTCTCGGATTCATGTTCCCTAGTGGTCGAGCCTTGCTCTATTGAGTTGGCATGCACGTACCGACATGTTTGGTTGATAAATGATGTTCTAAACTGTAAGTTGTTCTAGATTTTATATATAACTTTTACTACGTATCTAGATACAATGTATGTTTACGTGCGTAGCAAAAACTTTATACTAAAAAAACAGAACGACTTACAGTTTAGAACAGTAAAAATAACAAAGTTTGCTTGCCTTAGGCTGCTAAGTTCAGTCTTGCCACACTTTTTGGCAAGAAAATAGATTTGGCCTAATCTTAGAAAGAAAACATTGAGCAAGAAAACTCATGCTATGACAAGCGGGGGTAATTGACAAAGAAGTTAGACAGACTAAATCTTGATAGCAACTAAACGCTGGCCAGTAAATTGTGGCTGCAAAATTGTTGACCACCGTAGACAAAATTGTGCAAAGAAAACTAGGGCAATCGACTAAGAAGTTAGACTAAATCGTGGTAGCAACTAAAACAGTGTCTAAATATTAGCTACCTAAGTTCAGTCATGGCAAACTTAGTTAGACAACAAATCAAACACGGCCTGATAACGATACAAACTCAAAAGCAAGCAACATCACAACCATGGAGTCACCATTCTCAGTCATTGCATCACGTCCTCGGTGAAAAAAAAGAAGATCAGCTCCCGGCGGATGCAAGACGCCTGGACTTTTTTACTCGGTGTAAAAAAACCAAACATTCTACTCCAGGTAATTCAAGGTTCTCTTCAGCGTCTACGGTGACTTAGAGAAAGCAACGTGCATGACCTTGTTGCCCTTTCCATTATTCCACACTCTCAGTATCTAATGCAAATGTGGACTAGCCGAACAGAAAGACTGTAGCCTCTTCCTAAGAGGTCCACTCTGTACATTTGTCCAGTAATTACTGCTATTCTAATGCAAATGTGGACTAGCTTTTACAGTGCTATATACAATAAGATATGGAGCCTACACTTCAAAAAAAATGTACGAGGTCTAGAGTAAATATGACACGTTTGTTTTATCCTTATATACCATCATGAATCATCAGAGTAAAATATGGGTTCGCTGTTCACGTGAGTAGATCAACCGAGCGAAATAGATCTGATCATATTCATACCCCAGGCTGGGCCTGGTTCAGATCGGGCCAGAAGAAACCCGACGCTTTTTTCCCATGACCCGTGCCAGCATCATCATTACTTGTCTTTACATCATGGATGTCCTCAGTGAAAGAAAAAAAAAAACTGTTCCCGGAGGATGTGAGACGCCTGGACTTCAATCGGTGTAAAAATCAGGCATTCTAGTCCAGGTAATTCAGACTTCAGTCGTTGTAAAAAAAAAAAAATCAGGCATTCTAGTCCAGGTAATTCAAGATTCTCTAGGGCGTCTACGGCGACTAGGAAAAGCAATAATGTTCACATCACTTTCACTTTCCTCCCAGGAAATGACTGGATAAATATTCTGTCGCCTTTCAGTTTTGCAACGCAACTGCAAGGCATCTCGTCGTCGCCTCGCACTAAAAGTTTGCACCAGCAGATGGGGTGCAGATTTTGCAGGACGTTTCTCTGAAATTTTTCGGAACCGATCGCCTGCACTCCACTTCGAAAAGCTCTAGGAGAACAAGTGAAATCTCCAAGTGTTTACTGAAAAAAAAGGGGGAGAACGGCGGTATGTAGGAGTATCTTCTGTGCAAATGCTTTAGCAGCTGCACAGTGACAACAAAGTATAAGATCAGAGCATGGCAAAGGGAAATGGAAACAGCGTAAAACTGGATCAAATGACTTGTGCGAAATAAACAGTCAGGCCACCCTGTTGCAACAAAGCAAGTTTACCAAAATTCGAGCAGAATTCAGTCAGAGGCATTCTGCAAGAAATCCCCACGTAATTCAGGGGAAGAAATCCAGCGTTTCGAAGGGGCGTTTAACAGGAAATGGAAAAGAAATGATAGTTCCAACTAATCAAAATTGTGTTACCACAGCACCAGAATAGCAGACTCGACAGGGTGAGCTAAACAATAGCTCATCCTCCTAGGAAAAACAAAATGCACACAAATAATCCTCAAAGGGGGAAAAAAATAAACAAACTCCAAAGGGGCTGAACTAGTGGAGTGGACAGGTATATTTGGAGCACCAGAAAGCCTAGTTAGCAGTTACTTTTAACAAAAAAAAAGACTAATATTTGGAGCACCAGAATGCCTAGCTACTTTAAACAAAATGATCCTCCAATCACCTGAATGGAAGTGATTCAGGCGGGTGTAAGACTCGAGTAGAGAAGTTAGCAAGTTTGACAAGCAAGCTGAGCATCTCCGGAAAGCAAAAGATGTGATAAAAAGGCAGTGAATACAAACTAGGATAAAGTTGACAAGGAAATCTAGACCAATATATATGCTCAATAGTTTGATTGGATGCGCGCTCTATGGCCCCCTGAGGATGCAATTATTGCATGTTGTATGGAACCTAAGAATATTTTCTGTTATATATGGTGCGTGCAAAACAAACTCTAGATGTGTTCTTTGAGTGGATTGGTGATTGACTGACAGGCATGACCAAAGAAAATTCGACGGGAATGTAAATAAACACACAAAGTTGTGACCCAAGGCGCCCAGGCTTGAGATACAGACAAGGGGGCGTACCCAGTGCAGAGAGCTCCCGCTCTGTGCGGGGTCTGGGGAAGGGTGTCAGTGGCAAGCCTTACCCTCGCCTGTGCAATGCGAGGAGACCGCGACTCGAACCCGGGACCTTCCGGTCACAGGCGGTAAGACTCTACCGCTTGCACCAGGCCCGCCCTTCAGATACAGACAAGGGGATAATAACAAAAATGAAACTTGATTGAATAAACCGGTGACCTCTTAACCTCCAAATCACAACACAACCATGTCCATCCATCCATTCAGCACAGCAGATGCAGATGCACATACATTAAACCTGCTACACAAGTACAACCAAACACACTACAAATCATATATGCATCTCTGTCTCTCTCAGATGATGCCATGAGATTGAAAATTCGCTGAGGGACTCCAGGCTCCAGCATTGAGCGCTACAGAGTCAGACTCAGTACCAAAACCATTTGCTACCGAAAATCTCTAGTTGCAAAGACCACTCTTGATCTCACATGAAACCACAACCACCTCACCAAACAGATCTACGGTTTCTTATAAAACATGATCAACGGACTATGCAGTGGAATTTCATGCTGAAAATGTTACCAAGCGCCCCAATTGCAGCAGTCTAATCACAAATGGCTCATAAGCAAGAGCTGACCTGTATGCTACAAATGTTTTATTAAAACTGGAGAAACTGAGTACTGACAAAGTGCACAATCAGATGACAAGTTTGGACAGAGAATTAGCAGCAAAGGCGGAGCTACAGGCATTATTCTTACTCTAACTGCTCTGTTTATCATCATCATCAGCCTATTCATCTCGGCTGGATTGGCTTATAAGCGATGGGTTGAAGTACTGCTGGCTGGTTTGGCGTGAGAGGAAAACACTATTGGTTGGCTGATAAAGCATGCCAGATCCAGCAGTTACATGCTGCCGAACAGAAACAGGCGAAGTCGAGACGAGTCATGGATGGGAGATATAAATTTACTATACAAGCACGAGGACGCGGTCCGTGCCACCCAGGACAGCGGCCGCGTCGCCGTCGTCGGGGCCGGCGCCCTTGGGGACGGTGACGACGAGCTCGCCCTGGGCGTAGGTGGCGGTGGCCATTGCGGGGCGCGTGCAGGGCGGGAGGCGGAAGCGCCAGCGGTCGAGCTCGAAGGCGGCGGCGGCCCCATCCTCGTCGTCGTCGTGGGCGTCGCCGCCGGAGGAGGAGGAGAGACCCCGGACGACGACCTTGGTGACCCCCGGGTGGATCTCGACGGCGTGCGCGCGGGCGCCGCCCGCGGGGGAGAACCCATCGACGGCGGCGGCGACGAACCGCAGCGCGGCCGCGTCCTCCTCCACGGACACGTCCGCGTCGGCCGCGAAGGGCAGCTCCAGCACCTTGGCGAAGATGTGCGGCAGCCGGCGCAGCTTCTTCCCTCCCAGCGCGCCCGCCGCCGCTGCGGCGCAGCGCTGCACGGCGATGGTGCGCTTCCGCGGGGCCGGGTGGACCCTCATGGCGTCGGCTCGCTGCCGCGTCGGGGGGTTGGGCGGAATAGCCGGAAGAGGGCGACGGCAAACGATAGGGAACGATAGTGGCGGACGCGCGCGCGGTGGGGAGGGCCGGGCGGATCGAAGGGGCGCCTTAGAATTCGCGCTCGTGGGGTGTGGAGGTCCGTCCGCGCTCGTCTGGTTCTGGCCCTTGCGGGTGTGCGTTGGGGAATTGGAGAAGACAACCGGAGGCGGAGGGGGAGAAAGAGAATGTGGCTTTTACTCGTGAGCTGTTATAAAAGGCGGTAATTATTCATGAATTATTAAAAAAATTGAGTTTTTTAGGTGTCACTGTTCCGATTTTTTTTTTCTCTTCACGTCACTTCAGTCAGATTTGGCTCTAACGTTGTCATACTGTGGATGTGAAAAATCAAAAATACCATCAGATCTAAATATACAATTAATTTTTTTAGCATCTTAATGATATCAAATGAAAAAACTAAAAACTAGAGAGTTACAATAATTTTATAAAAATTATCTTCATTTGATTCCGTACAAAAAATATGATTTGATGACATTAATAATATCAAATCATATTTTTTGTACATAATTAAATGAAGATAATTTATATACAAAAATTATAGATATTGTCGAGATCTACAACTTTCTCGTTTTGAGTTTTTTCATTTGAGGTCATTAAGATGTCAAATAAATTAATTGCATATTCAGACATAAAGTTATTTTTTACTTTTCACAATCACAGTTTGACATCGTTAGAACCAAATCTGATGAAAGTGACGTGAAGGACAAAAAATTTCACAGCAGTAACACCTATGAAAACTCAACTTTTTTAATGGCTTACCAACTTTTTTAATGGCTCACACATAAAAACCTCATAGAGAATCAGAAGCGCTGGGATGTGCCGGAAACCGTGGGGCCCAGATTTTATTTTGGCTCTTTTTTTGTGCTTGTAAAAAAGGTGGGCCGAGATTTTATTTTGGCTCTTTTTTTTTGTTGTAGGTAAAAAAGGTGGAAGCCTCTTGATAGGGATTAGGATTAGAATTTAGAGAGTTGATGAAACGAGATTAGGATCAGGATCAGGATTAGGCTTACGCTTATATCTCTGTTATTCTAACTTCTAGTCAAATGGAAGCATCCCATATTCGATTGAATCAAACCGTTTGCATCTACGACCTGCAAGCAAGGTCTAGGCATGGATAAGTATTTCTTTTTTAAAAAAATTATAATTGATTTTAGGATTAGGATTTACATGCATTGCTGTCACTAGAGCATCTCCAATAATTTGGTAAATTCACTTAAATTTTTTACAGGATAAAAAAATATTTCTCCAACAATTCACTATACTAACTCCATCCTCGATTGGGAAAAAAAAATAGAGGCGTCCACATCCAAAGATATATGGATGACTGCTGCTCTCTCGGTCGATTTTTTTTATATACTCCATCACTGCATGGAGTGGAGGTTCACCGGATTTGAATATAATCTCCGCCCATTATATTTTTAGATTTAAAAATGCTAAGAAGTAGAACAGACAATGAACATTTTGTTTTGTAGGTTCCTCGCTACCACCTAGGGGCTCATCGGAACTGGATCGTGGGCTACTATTTTCAGATATGAGAATAGTAGAACGGACAATGGAGATTTCACTTTGGTGGTTCTGGGTGTGAGGTAGGTGCCAGCCTACCTGGGATGGCCGGCGACGATGGCGTGGCATGGCCAACGATAGAAAATCTTCAAGTGAGCCTTTTTTTTAGGAACAAATTATTGAAAACTATTGGAAGATGAAGATGTTTTTTTGTTTTCAACGTTTATTAGGAATATTGCAAAAAAACATAGTTTTGAGATTATTTTTTAGGTGATGATCTTAAAGTCTAATAACTCAAATATGCTAATCACAATATCTCCCGATGACTGAAGAGAGTTACATGTGTTGTTTGCTAGACCTTCATAATGTTGTCTTCAAATTCCTAAAATACCAAGATGGAGGGAGTACAAAATGAGGAAGATACTAGATCCTTGAAAAGGGTAAATAATTAACTCATGCTTGCTTACACCTACACAATGGGATCCTGTCTCTTGACCAATGGTACACGCCAAAAGATTGATTCTATCATATCAAATTTCTTTTGATAGGGAGATAAACATAAATTTAGATATCACATGGCTAAGTGGGAAATAGTCACTAGACCTAAAGGCAAATGAGGTTTAGGAGTGGTTAATACTAAGAAAACAAGTGAGTGCTTTCTTATTAAGCAGATTTAGAAATTGCGAATGAATCAGAAGACACTTGGTATAAAATTCTCCATGCTACATATATACAGCATGGGAACTTTTTCACTTCCAAACACCAAGGCACATTCTAGTTCTAGCAAGGTCTACACAAAATTAAACATATGTTTAAATGGGGAGCTATATTCAAGGTGAAGGATCGAACCAAAACTTTTTTCTAGAATGATGATTGGCTTTATATTATTGTCCCTTTAAAAATTAAAATTAAATTCTAAGAATTATTCAGCATTTGTGACATCATCAAGCTATGGTGGCCGGTATTCCGAAGCAAGAGGGCTGGAACTTGAGCTTCAGATCTTTGACTACTGATGAACATTTAGGTTGGGAAAAACTGCTCTCTAAACTAGGAAACTACCAACTTGAGCTAGGATATGATAATATTGCTGGCTGGGAGCTGGAAAAGTAGAAATATTTACTACCAGATAATATCAGTAAAATATATCCCTGTATTTGGAAAGTAAACTTGCAACGGAAATTAAACTGAGTTGAATTTAATTGGTTCATCGCCCACAATTTTTTTTGAAGCACATTGTTATTTATATGATTTAAAAAAAAATATTCTTGTGAATCAGAATCTAGTCTACCAGCCAAACGATCTCATAAAGTGATTCTGATTCATCATCTGAAACGTTCTTTGAAAGAATCTAAAATCGAACTATAATGTTGGGAAGCGGGCATCCGTTCGCCCGAATGCTCCGTTGGTGGGCCGCGACGCCAACCAAACGACCCCTCATATCCACTCGTCCGTTTTCTAAAAAAATCGCTCATCAATTACTCCACCCGTTCCTATCTGCTCGCCTGCCGCCTCCGAGGCGCAGCACTCGTCCACTGGCCCTACCATGCATGGCGTGCAGCTGCCTCTGAGTCACGGCGCTCGGCTGCCGGCCTGCCTAGTCGTGCGGTTACTGCCTCCCCACAACGTCGCGCAGTCGTCGTCGCCAGCCCGCCACCTACAAGCGCTGCCAGGACGCTACCTCCAGTGAACTCCACACGCCGATGAGCCTCCATTCTCTCAAGCAGCAAGGAGATGTTGCGCTGAAAGCGCATGTTGCAAGCGCATGTTTCAGTTGTTTTAGATGCTTTAGAGGTATGTTACAAGTGTTTCATATGAATATTGCAAAAGTAGATCCGAATGTTGCATATGTTGCAATGGTTCTACACATATGTTATCAGCGTCTGTTCCAAATGTTTCATCTATTTTTAGACGCATGTTGCAAGTGTTTTATCTGGATGTTGCATATGTTTTACACGTATGTTGCAGGTTTTTACCTGGATGTTGCATATGTTTGTAATGGCTTTCAAGAGTTTTTAGGTGTTTTTGCAAGTGTTTCAGCTGTTTCAAATGTATGTTGCAAGTGTTTCATCTAGATGTTGCAAAAGTAGATTTGGTGTTGCACATGTTGCAATGTGATCCACCTGCCACATCCGCCTACTGTAACTGCTGGGGCGCCATGCATGCGTGTGGGAAGCGGAGAGGTGGAGCGCTGCGCGGCGATGGGCGCTGGAAGCGGAGGGGGATGGCAGCAGGGGCAAAGGCTGTTATGCATGCGCGCAGGAAGCAGGGGAGTGGCGGAACAGGCGTGGAGGCGCGCAAGAAGCAGGGAAACGCGGGGAGCAGCGGGGAGGGGAGGGGCGCAGGAAGCAGGAAAATGTGGGGAGCGGCGCGGACGGTCCCCACCTATGTGTGTAGCAGGCGCGAACGTCCGTCTAAACGTCTATACGCTAGTACTTTAAAAAATCGAAACGTTTCTACCAGAATCTAAATTCCTATCAAACGTAGCATTTAGACTCGACTCAAGCTTGGCTCAGACACTGACAAGCCAAGCTTGAGCCTAACTAGGCTCCTGTGGTTGTCAGGCTTAGAACGAGCTCGCCTCGATCCTTCATAAACAAGCTAAACATTGAGGCGATGAGCTCACTCAAGCTTGGCTTATTTGCAGCCATAAATGAAATATTAAAGTTGTATAAAACATTTTTTCCATGTAAGCGCAAATAGCGCATGTATATTAATATATAGACGGCACAAATGATATGCCAACCTTATTAGTTGACCTCAAATCTCATGGAATCGTGGTCGGGTTAACTTGGAGTTCGAAACGTGAGAAAGAAATATAAACACTGTTTGTTTCGCTGAAAAAATAAGCCGAAATACTGTTCCGACTGATTTGTTGTGAGAGAAAACACTGTTCCGACTGAAAAAACAAGCTGAAAAAGACGGATTATAAGAGAAGCGAACAGGGCCATTGCATGAGGTGAAAGAGAAAGTGACAGTGAGAGAAAAAAAGCAAAAGAAGAAACAAAGGGAAGTGGTGCATGCCTAGGGAAGTAGAGAGAGGATAGGGATCGTAGGATAAGAAAGCGCACATGTTAGGATGTGATGTGTGCCCCATTTGCATTGCCCTCCGCCATCAGCCTATTCGCTTGATCGTTTCTGTGGCTTTATGGCTTATAAGTTGGTTGATGCTGTTTTGTTGTGAGAGAAAATATTGTATTATAGCTGATAAGCATGGCTGATACGATCAAGCGAACAGGCCGCATACACGTCACACGACTACCCCCGAGTGGAGGCGGCCTGGCGGGCAACCACAACCACAACATGGCCCCAAATGCTAGAGACAGACACGCCAATGCTACCACTCTTCTTTTGGGAAAATCATCCACGACCACGAGTTGGGCTTGTTTAAATCCAGGATGTAAAGTTTTGGGGGTGTCAAATCGGATGTCACATGAGTTGTCGTATAAAGTGTTCGGATACTAATAAAAAAATTACATAATCCGTTAATAATCCGCGAGACGAATTTATTAAGCCTAATTAACATGGCATTAACACATGTGTTACTGTAGCACCACATTGTCAAATCATGGGCTAATTATGCTTAAAAGATTTGTCTCACAAATTAGTCACAAACTATGCAATTAGTTATTTTTTAATCTATATTTAATACTCCATACATGTGTCAAACATTCAATGGATATGGAGTAAACTTTGGAGGAGGAACTAAACAAGGCCTTCCTCTCTCTCTCTCTGGTCTGACTTGACACGCTCTCTAATGTAAAGCCTTAAATTAGAAAAAAAAAACCGACTTGTACAGGCATAGATAAATTTGTATTTGTGAGCGGATGATACATTCAGCATACAGATGACTCATATTTCTTATCACGGGCCTTGACTCATTTCTTGTGAAAATCAAGTAACATTCATGACGAAGTCGTGTGAGCCCATTTGTAAAACTCTGGCCGGATCAAACGCAAGCAACCTGAAACACAAATTGCAGTTTCTTGCAAGTAATTACTAGCTAGTTTTAGTTGCAGGTGATCACTACAGATCCAAACTTGTTGGCACATGGCTTAAAAAAATGCTTTCGCACAGAACAGATAAATAACCATATCCTGTGTTTTTCCAATAAATAAAACAAAACAAAATAAAAATGCTTAATAACAGTAAAATAGAACAGGTTTGATTCGCCACTTGTCACCATCAGGACTTGCATGACAGCCTCCATCCCATCATACAGACAATGAGACAAGTACCATTTGTTACAGTTACAATTTGTACTCATCAATTCATGGTTGTTCATGATTAGGGTTTAGACTTGATGTATCCTAAGATGACTGTGAATGGGAGGGACCAAGAAAAAAAATGTTTTCGCAAGAAGAAAAAAAAAGGGGATATGGCAGGAAAGGCTGGATCCGAGATCAGAAATCGGATCGGGAAACAAAATCTCCAGCCGTTTTATCAGAAAAAAAGAAAACGTTGCAGTTGAGAGTTGACCCATAATTGCAATGGAAATAGAAGCCAGTCAGAATCCTTCATGTGGCATAATAATCCAAAAAATGCTGATTAGACGAGCACTTAAACTATGGAAATGCTGACACGATGCATATGCCTACATGGGCCCGATTGTGATATAAAAATAAAGATGTGATGGGATGCACTGGTGCAAGAACATGATGTGGAGATGATGTTGACTGAAACCTGAATGCATTGCTCGTGGAGATGATGTCTACTGTAACCAAGTGGCATTGTTCTACATTCTGAGTTTCTGACGTCTCAAAGACTCCCAAGAGCAACACAGGCAGAATATTCAGAGTATATGATCATTTATGCTGCTCTCCATTACCATGCAAGAAGCTGTTCGAATATACCATGTATTTCTACCTGATTCTGAAAATTGGACGCGTTCATCATATCATAAAATTCAATAATGAACTAGACAACCACAGTTGCATGGTTTTAAGAGAAATAAATACAATGATTCGTCCTCATGATATGATTTAACTGATCGTAGTCCTGGATAAATATCAACTCTAGGAGCACTGAGCACACCCTCTCAAGTCAAAAGAGAAACACACAGGTTCCTGGATGTTTTTTTTTACAGTCTGTCTTTCACTTTTTTACACACCACTGATTCAAATGATCACTTGTTACTGAACTCTTATTCAACTTGCCAATAAATTGAAATCATATTTCAAGTTAACCTCCAAAGTCCAAACAGACATCAAAGGATAGATCAATGGTTATACACATACCGTCTATTATCAATTTATCATTGATACCAGTACTTGGCACTGCAAAATTCAGTGAGTTATTACGGATGATGCATGTTGCATTTCGGTTGCCCTATAGTTTCCTGTATGTCCTCTGTGATTGCACTTTGTTTGGGCCTAGTGATGTAAGCAGAACCTGATACTGTATGGCAAGTCAAACTGCGTGCAAGTATTTTGCTTTACATGTCCGTACTCTAGGTTTCCATAACGTATAAATACTCCCTCCTTTTTTTTGTTACAATACATTCGACTTTGTAAGGGAATCCTCAACTACTAGTCTTTGACCCCTACTCTAATTTTCATGGGGTCGCATTAGCTAACAAAAACTCAAAGAGTGTAGAGAAAGATAAAACCTACCTTGTCTGCGTATACAAGGTAGCTTATAGAAACTAAAACGTGGTGAGTACCTGTGCGCCATAGCATCATAGATCATTTTCAGATCACCAATGAATCACTTCGATCACAGGTTAACAGTGGCAGGAGATACTGGCTGATGACGGTGGTGACTAACTGAACTTATATCCAGCATGATTTCCATATTTCCCTACTGATCTTTTGAACTACAACTGGATGGGCCGTATCTGAGTTGAAGCTGGGCACTGTGGTATACTGGTATGCTATACTTGAGAACCAGAACAAACAGAGATAAAACCCTCAGTAAGTCAGTTATTCTTTGTTTCTCCATTATCCGTGTCACCTGATTCCTCTGGCAGGAGACCCAAAAGAGGTAAGGGCAGCAGTGAACTAAGATTGCAGACGACAATCAATAGAGGTAGATTCCCAAAGGTGTCCCTAGTGACCCCAAATATCCGAGTTAGACCAGCACCAACCAGACCACCCGTAACACTTCCAGCATTAGAAATGGACATCAAAGTTGCAAATAAAGTGGCTTCCATTCCTGGAGGGCACAATTTTGCAGCTAACACCAAGACTGGCATAAATGAAGCCTACAAAAAAGTTTAGGTAACATAAGCTTGCATTCAAGGAAGCACTTGAAGGCAGGAGGTGTCAAAGCTAGATATTATTTAACTCATATTAATATATAAAATGATGCTCTGATTGTACATATGGGACGTTGAGACTTCTCTCAAAATAAGTCAACATCTTTCTAAGAACAGGTACGCCATTTCACAACTAAGATCAGCTGATCCTGAATTGCCAGTGGTCACAATTATGGGCATATAAAAGTACTATGTTACAGGGTCACTATGTCAGGAAAAAGGGTACATGATCAGCTGAATACATTTTTTATTCAATCATGTAAAATGCACTCTGCTATTATTAAGCATTGCAGTAATGTTACTGACCTGACCCAGGACTGTGATGATTAATGAATCACCAATAGAAAACCACTCATCGCTAATCCCAAACTGCCGATTTAGCCCAGTTACAAGAAGCACCTAAATATATAAAATGCAGTATGTTTAAAGGATAGAAAAGAATTGCAGCACCAATCAAGAAAATAATATAAAGAGCACCTGTGTCATCCCAAGAGCTGAACCTATAATGGTTGTCACGAGAAAGATTTTCCTTAGAGGAACTTCCTTCAGAAAATAGTTGTAGAGCCCAACACCGAGCAGGGATGCAAAAGAGGTTACAAGCTTCACGCGCCCTAGAAACTCTGGAGTGAATCCAAGCTTATTTGTGCTGAAATATATTATTGAACATAAAAAAATGATCATTTTAAAATTCTTACAGATAAAAATCAGTTAATCATTTTTATTCATTATAAATGAACAGTGGATAAAGAACATAACCAATCAGACAAGAGACAGGTTTAGCATGGAAAACCCAAACAGGTAACACAGGTGCACAGAACAGGAGGATCTAAAGAGCGACAAGCAGAAATGAAACAATAGTCCATCCTCAATATGTGGCTAAAGTGTTTATATAGGGTACAAAGGACTCCCAGCTCCACACCCCCAAAAAAAAAAAAAAAAAAAAAGAAAAAAAAAACAACAAGGGACAAATCTGGAAAAAAAAAAGTTGACATGTTCTAACCGGGCCAAGCCACCTGCATGCTCCTATTAGGACAGTAACTACAAGCATTAATCAGCTGACATACTTGTTTAATTATTTAATATCAAAATAAGCATAACAGACTTGAGATCATGTTCAGCCAAAAAAAAAGTTTGAGATCATATTGATCATGTTCAGCCAAAAAAAAAGTTTGAGATCATATTTTTAGATATCTTCAAACTGCTAATACACAACTAGTGAAAAAGGGACCAAACATAATGAAAAACAACATTTTGTTGGCGTGTATAAAATTAGGATGCAAAGTTAACCAAAATAATTACTTTGCTTTGTACTTTGTATAAAGGCTTTGTTGTTGTTGTACTTTGTGAAGCAAGATAACTTTTCTTGATTTTGTGTACAATTTTACAGCTTAAGGTAGTGTAGCCACTCCAAATAAAGACAAGCTAGAGGAGCGCCCAACAATCAGAATAAGCTAAGACCTTCTTCTAGTCTGTGAAAGTTATAGTTATTGGATTACAACTAATTCCAATGCAACAGTCAAAAAGTAAGCAAATAGGCCATGAACAAGAATACAGGATAAGACCCATCACAGATCAGTACTGTAAAGATTTTTCAGACATACATGAAGAAAAACATAGCAGAATCTGACTGCGGTGTTGCTTGCCAAAGAAATATAAACAAGGTCGGCAACAAAATGTTAGGCTGCTTTACTGAAGTCCAAAGCTGCCTGACGTGCTGCTTAGAGCTCTCAACGAATCCTGAACCAGAGAGTAAGGTATTATGTTCTCCAGAAGATATGCGATGTTCATTTACAAGAACTGCAACAGCAGATGTCATCAGGGGTAAAAACGCTGTAACACCAAAGACAAATCTGCGTTTACAGGAATACTTTCATCAGTAGACTGAACTATAAAACAATGGGGCATGTGTCAGCTCAAGTGGTAGTGGTACAATAGGACAAACCTTACTCCATAAGTATCCACAAGCGAACCGCTAAAGTAAGCACTCACAATACCTCCAAAGGCAGAAGATCCCCAACAGAGCGACTGGAGTGATCCAGATGTACTTTGAGATTCTCCACGGGCTCTCTCAACAACCATAGAATCCACTACCTACAGTGTTCCCACATGTGCTGAGACAAACCTTGAAGCAATATACATGCAAAAGTTCTTGTTCTACAGTCCCAGCATGAGGTGGAAATACAACAACAACAACAACAAAGCCTTTTAGTCCCAAGCAAGTTGGGGTAGGCTAGAGTTGAAACCCAACATGAGCCCCTAGTCACGGTTCAGGCATGTCAATAGCATCTTTGCAAGCACTCCTATACAAACAAAGATCTCTAGGTATATCCCAACCTTTCAAATCTCTTTTTATTGCCTCCCCCCATGTCAGCTTTGGTCTTCCTCTACCTCTCCGCACATTAATGATATGATGATATTTTTTGGTAGAAAAAAGATGAAGTGTCATGGAGGTTGGGCTCTAGGGTAGCTGGACCTCGGCTATGCAGTTCATAGCCTCGATCCGTAGGGTTGGGGCGAGGTTTTACCCCTCAGTGCCCTGTTGTTGAAGGGGATGAGATTAAGACTAATTGTTCTTCATTGCTTGATTCTCAAAGGTGTCTCATACATAGCTTATAGAGGCACTCGGCCGGCTAAAGGAAAGAAGAGTTCACACTCCTAAAATTAGTTGAAGAAGTCCTGTCCACTGCATGCCTTCACGGTTGATCAAGCCTGTCCACTGCATGGCTCATGAAGCCGCTCATCCACTTCCTGGGGGCGTTGCTTCCATGAATAGGCGTGGCCTGCTTCCTGGACCGCAACTGCACATGCGCCCGCTCTTGCTTGGTCCTCATGCATGCTCTTCCATTGCCTGCTTCTCGCACGGTGTTCCCTGGATCTCCTCCTAGAGGGGCTGTAGCCCCACATGACATAAAGTTGGATCAATGTTTAATCACACTGACACACTTGACCAGATGCATCCAGTTTTATGGCTAGACAGGCCCCTAATGAAATGATTAATTTGAATAGCACTGTAAAAATAAGTTCAGATGGTCAGCCTTACAATGTATACTTAGATGCCCCCATGCCTAAACTTTACATAATATATGATTGGATTGTGTCCAATAGCTAGAAGGATGCATTGTATGAACATGTTTTTATGAAAACGTGTTTTTAAGAAATGTCTGTATGAAAATTTGGAATCAAGAAAAGGAAATACCGTGTTAATATGCACCAGTAACTGATTCATAAACAGTTGACTAGTTGGTGTATTCAGTATTAACGGGTAGGGATTTTAAATGAAGCATGCTGGAAAGCACAACAAAGAAATTTTCTTTACAAAAAACATTTACAGGAATCAATGCAACAATGGAGATTCGGGGCTTGTTTGAGGGGTATCTGCTCTTTTGTAGGGTGCTCTCAATGTGCCTGAACACGCACATGTATGCATTTTTAAATTGTTTTCATACTAGACATTTGTTAGAGCTTTCCTTATGCCTGTATTTATTTTTACAGTTAAATTTGGTTGTTAGATAACTCAATACAAATTTGCTCTATGCCCTTTTCTCTATGAAAAGTAAAGTATGCAGACAAAGGGGAAAATACTGTATAAACAATGATCACAGATCCACTTGGACTATACATAATAGAATAAAGAGCTCAGGATAGAAGGAAACCAATTTCTCACTATTAGAGTCTAATACTCACGTTCACAGAGAATATTTAATGGCATAGCAGGTTAAGAAATCTACAAGCATAAATATGCCATTGAGGAAGAACAAGAAAGCATCAATAAACAACTGGAGCATACCATCACTTCAATGATTTCTAACGACTGAATAAATGCAACTTGAGAGTAGAATATTCAGTTTGCACTTACAACATCTGAGAAGGCAACAGAAAGTGAGCCAAGAAGAATAGAGGATGCTGCACTGTATTTACTGCTCACTACTGTGGCCATTAAACTCCATGAAAGTGCTCCAAGTAACCCTGACAGAAAAAGGTACGACCTTCTTCGATATCCAAAGAGTGGAATGGAATCACTGAAAGGCAAGAGTAGACGATTCAAAATCAAGTATACACATACATCAGAAAGAAACAGATGTGGGAGGTTTTGTGAGACCTGATAAAGCCATAGAGGGGCTTGATCAACCATGGCAAGGACGAGAAACCAGTTACCACTGCAGTCTATATAAAAGAAACCATCTCAGTCACTTAACAGCACCTATTAACTAAACAGTGGAAACATTACATCATGGAACAAGAACTGAGCTCGAAAATCTAAATACAAAGATGGTACATGTAGGACAGGAAAAGGAATGAACGACACATACCTCAGCTGGATCTAGATGAAGATCATCTTTTAAGTAAAAGCTCATAGCAAGCCGTGCAAGACCTAAAACCCCTTGCACAAAATATACAATGGCAACCGCCATATTATCAGGGGACAGATCCACCCCAAACGCCGTGAAGTATCTCGACCCGGGCTTGTTCTTGCGCACATCATCTGTGCTAGGCTGCCTCTGCTCCTCAGAGTGGCTACTTGTATCACCCTTCGTCCCCACTTGATACCTAGGCATGACATTCCCTACAATAAGATAACACTAACACCATTTGAGACAGTTGTGACACTGGGTTAAGCAAAACACACACTACTAACTATTTAAGCAATGGATTATGGCCTGAATTTCGAAAAACATGTGGCTAACAGAAACATCCTACTAAAAGCTTTCCTTAGCTAACTAGATTCCACTGTGCAGCATTTCAACCACGAAGTGGCCCTCACGTCCCAGCGTATCTTCTCTATGCACTCATTATTAGGCATGAACCATGCATCCTCACCCAGCTCCAATTTAGCAACAGACAGCAACTGCATTGCGCCAACAGACAATCCCAGACGCACAACCGTAGCAGCCAGAACCCAGAGCAGGCTACCTCAGCCAAGCAGGCTCTCCGCCCCCCATATCCTCTCCCCAATTCAGCTCGATCTCCTGTTCCACCACACGAAATCCAACGACACGCTGAAATTCCCCCAGCCCCCGGAACCCAAAACCGCAAGCCCGCCCCAGATCCCAGGCAACCAGAAGGCTACGGACCCATAGAAGAGAGCGCCTCGAGCTCACCACCGGGCCGGTGGTGGTCGGAGGACGAGGCGGCGGCGTCACGGGCGTCGAGCTCGAGGGGCCGGCGGACGGCGGCCTCCTCGTCGTACGCGTCGAGTGCGGCCGACCCCCCGGAGGCCATCCCGAGCTACCCGAACCCCGCGGGCCTCGGCGCGGTCTCCGGTGAGACCTTGAGAGGACGCGGACGTCGGACGCCGGCGGGCGGAGACTGCAGAGCACGGGCCGGAGATGTTGGAAGCGAGATTTGGCGTAGCGCAACGAATGCCCGATGTTTCTCTCCCTGCCATGGTGGGCCCACCACACACACGCCCGTTACGCGCCCCCTCTCTCACGCTTGATTTGTTGGGTTGGTGGGACCTGGGAGCTGGGCAGAAGCAGAGCTGTGTTTCCCTCTCTGATCAGTGGGCCCACGAACACAGTACTCTTTCCTTTTCATCAGCCCGAGTGGTGCGTTGTCTCTCCTCTCTGCTTCACGGGCCCGCTAGGGCTTAAACCGAAAGGGAAAAATATATATATTTAGGCCAAAATGGCCAGCCCAGCAAGGCCGGTGTCATCGGGTTGGATCAGGTCCAGTCCAGCCCAGCCCATAGAGTGGTAGTAGCAATTGTGCCCACCTGAAGGCGCAGCACACAGTTAGAACAAGATTCCAGACAGGAGAACGTTTGGCAGAAATCTTCTACGGTGTTTGCGGTGTTTGGTTGCATCTCCTAAATTTTAGTCATTGTACCATCGAATATTTGAACACATACATGAAGTATTAAATATAAACTAATTACGAAACTAATTACATAATTTGCAAGATAAATCTTTTAAGCCTAATTAGTCCCTGATTTGACAACGTGGTGCTACAGTAAACATGTGCTGATGACAGGTTAATTAGGTTTAAAAATTCGTCTTGTGAGGTACTGACGGATTATGTAATTTGTTTTTTTATTAGTATCCGAACACCCATGCAACATCCTCCCGACATACCTCCTAAATTTTAGTCCCTGGATCAAACGCTACCTAAAGCTATGCATTTGTAACAACATTTTACAGTTGAAGCTGCTGACAGAACACAACACGAGCCATGGCATCCACATAGGAGTACCAATTACCACCACACACAACAATGAACCTGCTCCTCCCTACCCTCTACTGACAAGGACTAATGGCTGAGTGGCTGACTGACTCAGACAACCCCCCGTTTTTTTTCCTTCACAGAATTTACAGTGGAGATCCCTGGGCTCATTGGATTACGCAGGCGCAGGCGCCAGTGTATTCTTCGTCGTCCGAGTCTCCAGATTCGCTGCATCGAAGAAAAGATTGTGTAAGCATCGAAGCCACATATGCCATATATATCTTCAATTCTGAGAGTAAGAGGTCCAGGTCCAGCAGAGCAGTCAAGCATTGTGTAAGCATCAAAGCTAGATTTTCTTAGGCCCTAGCGTGGAAAAACTTGAATCGGACAAGCAAGTGAAAAGGATGGAAACTACCACAAGGACGCACGGCTATATCCAAATGCATATTCTCATCACCAGCAGGAATGATAACGATGTTAGTATACTGTGTCAATGCACCATTACTAGGTTTAAATGTGCGATGGGACTGTGATGAACCTAATCAAAATTCAGCTTATCCAATCATGGTATGGTCCTAAATAGCAACTGGAAGCAACCTGTAGTAAAAAGACCCATTGAAAATGAAAGCTCAATTGCCCTGATTGTGATTTCATATCTTTAAAGCTATGCGCTGACTTGGAAATTGAAACACTGATTGGTCTATATGTAAGTATTTTATTTGTTTCTGAAAAGGATTTTTACAATGCCATAATGAACCAGCTACCTGGGTTGTGGAAGATCTATTGACGAAAACCTCAATGAAATCTCCCTGACCCCTTCCAATGTTAACATGGAAACAATAGATAGAAAACAAAAGTGGAACATGGCTTAAAATACAAACATGAACTGCCAATCCGATTTGATGTGCAAGTTCTGAAAGAAATCTTTCAGTTTACATTGCATAAACAGCACAACACTAGTTCAAGGTAACTGCCAGATCTACCTTTAATAATTTAAGTGAAAAGGCCTCAGCTTTCTCAGGTGGACTGACCTAAACCCAGATAGCGTTGAAACTAGACCGTTTGATCACGCTTCCTTGATGCGTTGAAGAAAACTGTCAGGGAAGCACTAAATAAAAAGTGGGTCCAGGTAGGACACTTGGGCGGCCATCCAACCAGAAAAGGTATGGATGGTTTGGTCTATATAGCTTCACCCAGGCACAAGAAATTGGCTTCGCAACAACCAACTCATTCTGATTAATGATCAGATGGTGACCATATGGAAGCAAGCTGAATGCATCCACAGCCATGCTTGAACACTCCAACCAAGGCCAAATATAGTAGAATCACTACACAATGACTTGGCCCAGCCTTATCTAATTAACCCACCACCTAGGAACAACAAAAAGATGGACACCATTACCAAGGGACATGAGGCTCATGACAAACCGTTGACTTCGCGATTAGGTACTAGTGTTTTACTAATGTCAGCACAACTGCAAGTGACCATCCATGACTTAAAATCAAATGCGGCGTCGCGGAGACCTAAAACGAGAACACTCCTCTAGAGATCAGGGGCAAGCCACATGTCCACTAGCCAAAGTGACGAGAACATTCCTCTAGAATTCAGGGGCAAGCCACATGTCCACTGGCCGAATTGACGCCTAACCAAAACGGTGAACAACACACATCACATGGCATGTCAAGCATTCCCCAAATTCGACTCTACAATATTACCGAATTCACCCACAATCTCAACTAGATAGTACTAGTAGTAGTAAGGGGAAACATGGCAAGATCACGGCGCATACCTTGGCTCGAATTCTTTGACCTGTGTGAGATCCTTCCCCAGCGAATCCCTCCACTTCACATTGCCTTTAGCTACAATCTTGCTGCTGTCCTCGCAATTAGCCCTCTTCAAGCAGCACTTGGGAGCCACCGCCACCTCCCTATAGCACTTGTCGTCATCACCACCGCCATCGCTGCCGGTTGCCGCCGCCGCCGCCGCAGGAGCAGATTCCTCGATCTTCTGGACCACCGGCGGCTTGTCCTCGGCGACAGCGGCGGGGCTCGGGGACGCGGACTTCGGGTCACCGCCGGCATCATCTTTGGATTTGGGGAGGCAGGGGAGGTAGCACAGGGGAGGAGCGCAGTAGCTCTCACAGTGGGAAGAGCTCCTCATCAATATGGCGAATTGGGGAACTGAGTTCCGAGGAAACCCAACACATCAACCAAAGCCTCCCGAAGAAACGGATCAGACGAGGACACCGCCCGCCCGCCACCAAGAGCGGCCACGGAATCACCCGGCGAGCAGCAGCGTCGACCTGCTCAGAGCAGACAGTCGCTCGCCGCTGCAATCTGAGCCTGATGAATCAAGAGCTCCAACTGCCCGCGCGCGCCAGCCGCCAGCCGAGAAACCACCACCGAGCTAAACCGGCCAAGAAAGGAGCAAATCTCTGCGCACGCAGCAAGGCCGAGGCGGCAGCAGCAGATCGAATCTTGCACCAAAAGATCTCCCTTTTCCAGGGACCAGGAGGAGTTGGAAGGGGGATGCGAGAGGAGAGAGAAGAAAGGCAAGTGGATGTGGGTCTCCTCTCCTCTCACCAACGAAGCACAAAGCAAGCGGGAAGAGGAAGAAGAGAGAGAAAAGGGGGAGAGGAATCCGGCCGATAAAGATCGAAGCTTTTGCTGCTTTGCGTTGCCCCGCGCCCCCGCCTCGCCGGTTCGCGGCCCGCCCGCCCGCCCCACAAGAAACCGAGCAAGCAAGAGAAAAAAAAAATCACCGGAGAAACGAAATTGTTGATGGAGGGGAGGGAGTGGCGAGAGGGATCAATCAAGTGGAGGCGACGGATAATGACTGGTGCTGGGGTGGCAGCATCACCATTTTCGCTCCACTGGAAGGGAAGAAGACAAGTGCCGGTAGAAAACAACCGCTCAGGCAACTCAAGGCATTTTGTTGCGTTTTCAGCGGTTTTTGTTGCGTTTTCAGCGGTTTTTGTGAACTGCCTTTCTTTTTTGGGGACTTTTCCAGGATTTTTGTTAACTGCTGCTGTGAAGAGCGAAGGCAAACCCACCGCTCAGGCAACTCAAGGCATCCAGGATCCCCTGCAACCAGTCTCTCTCCTGACTTAAACACATGGAGTTTGTGTGTCTTTGCGGTGATTTTAATGGCTTGTCCTCTCCTGACTTAAACCTATATATTCATAGGCATGTGATATGATATTAGAGTTAAGATTGAATGCAAATGTAATTTTAAGGCATATTTAGTATTGTCTTTGTAATATAACTTAGCATGAGGAATGCTTGAGCTAATGCCATAGGACTCGGGAGCGTTTTTTTCTCGATATCGACATTTGATATCATCTTCGTAAAACAATGCATGCTTTAACAATTGTCTAAAGATTAGTCGGGGTTTTTTCTTCGCATTTGATGTTCGCTTTGCAACACAACACGTATTGTATGCATGCCAAAACCCAACCGTCAAAGCTTTTTACGCATTTGATGTTGATTATGTAAAGCGACACACATTTTAGCTATGCGGCAAAAAACCGTCAGAACCGTCATATGTGGTATCCATGGAAGGCATATTTTATCTACTAACTAAAACTCGATGCTGCTTTGTTTTGCATTTCATATTAGCTTTGCAACATATTTGATATTCACTTTGGAGAGAAGGGGATGGCATGTTTCCCAGAAAGGCTTTTCTCTGTATCCACATTTTTGCTTCCTAAGTTTTGTGGTATGATTTAGCTATTGCCGCAAAACCCAGGGAATGTTTTCTTTTGCATGAACATTTGATACCATCTTAGCAAAAAAGTGCCTACCTAATTACATCCTAAAGATTACTCAGAGTTTTCCCTTTGTATTTGATGTTACCTTTGCAAAAACAACTCATATTGTAGATATGCCGCAAAAACCAATCAGAGTTTTTTTTTAAAAAAATCCCACATTTGATATTGGTAGTCCAATACAACCCTTGTTTTAGCTATGCATCAAAATATTGTCGGAGTACCTTTTTTCATTTTTCATCACATTTGATATCCAATTTGCAAATGAAGCCCTATCTTTTGCTATTGCGTAAAATTCAACACAACTTTGTTTTGCATTTGGTATTGGCTTTGTAAATCAACATATATTTTAGCTATGCACAAAACTTATTAGTACATTATTTTTGCAACATATTTGATATTCAAATCCAAAATGATCGGAGGTTATGTTTTCCTTAAAGGATTTTGTCTAGGTTCACATTTTCGCTATCGAGTTTTTGTGGTATGCTCTAGTTCATACTACAAAACTCGAGAGTATTTTTTTCATCAACATTTGATACCATCTCCCAGAAACAGTATACTTATAACTACCTTTGTCTCCATTTGTTATTGGCTTTGAAAAGCAACACATATCGTAGGTATGCCAAAAAAAACCACAACATCTTTCTTTGCATTTGTTGTTGGTAGTGCAAAGCAACACTTGTTTTTTTAGGTATCCATTAAGAAAATGCAACAGTTTTTTTTTTTTGGCCTTTTTCACCACATTTGGCATCCAATTTGCAAAGGGAGGCATATTTTTGCCAGCACCCGACTAAGCTTTATTTTGCATTTGATGTTGGCTTTGCAAAGCAACACACATACTTTTAGTAGCTATATGCACAGGAACTTGTCAGAGTATTTTTCTTAGCAACGCATCCCCACAGCTTTTTCCAAAATACTATTAGTGCCCTCTTCATAGATTTTGCAACTATATGTTGATCGTGTTAATTGGCTTAAAATCAACAAGTCTAGCTCCACAGGTTTTGAATCGATTCTAGATCCGCCACTGTGGTCGGGAGAGGCTTTTAATTTCTCTGTAAAATATAGTGTATTCATGCGCGCGTTTGATGACATATGGAAAATTTGG
Organism: Miscanthus lutarioriparius; assembly: GCA_904845875.1. Taxonomy (NCBI): domain Eukaryota; kingdom Viridiplantae; phylum Streptophyta; class Magnoliopsida; order Poales; family Poaceae; genus Miscanthus; species Miscanthus lutarioriparius. The sequence goes on from CAJGYO010000248.1 coordinate 50,452, forward strand.
TATGTCGAGAAGTGCTGTGGCCAGAAGAACAAGTTCGAGTTGCATGGGTCTGAGCTAATCATAGAGGAGAGGATTTGTTTAGATTAGATAAAGCATGTGGATCGCGTCTGCTGTATATAATGAATTGCATGCGGCCTTGGATAGTTGGATGTGAACGCTACCTGAAGGATCGAGCAATGATTCCGTGGACGCTGCATGCTTTGGGGTTTAGACAGTGACATAGACGCTCGAATTTGTTTAATTGGATGCATGATGCTTAAGCACCATTATCGTAGCTAGATACTAGACAAGACAACTACTAGTAATAATAATAATCAGCAGATCGCGTGTTCACATTTCTATAGCCCCTCAGGCCAGGGGACGACCTAACCTCAACGACAACGTAGGAGTGCGTTCGTTGCCGCCAAGAATTTTTCTGTTTCATCATGGTCAGGACAACCTCTGATCCTAGGCTTATCTTAGGCCTCAGTTCGGTTATAAGGGAATGATTCCCAGCCGTGCAATTCGTTCGCAAATTTGTACTAGCCAGGAACTGTTCCGCGCCACGGCGCCGTCAGGAACAGCCCGTTCCGGCGACAATCGAACGGGCCTTACTCGTAAACGATCATAAATTTCTAGCCGAGAACAGTGTTTTTCTCTCACACCAAATCAGCCAGCAGTAAATAATCCACGATATGATACGGCCTCCCGAACAGGCCATTAATCAGGAATTTGCAAAAAGTACAGAGTCGTTTCGCACGCTATGGTATAGCCTTTTTAAAACATATTTCATGGGAAGGCGCACCTTTTAAAAAAATGGAGAGGAGGAAGCGCCTCCACGTCTTTCTTTCAGAAAAGAGAAAAACGCCTGCACATCTAAAGACAAGAAAGTGTGTGGCCAGGCTGCCCACACGGCGCGCCACGTCGCCGGCCGTTCCCGGCCGTTCGATCGGCTGCATCGACGGCCCAGATCGGGCGAGGCGCGGTTATTTTACGAAAAACCCCTTATGTTTTTGGGAAATCAACCCGCGCTCTAGAGGCCCTCTCAGAATATTTTGCAAATAACACCTCAGATAATTTTCAAATCAACCCGCAGTCCAGAACGGATGAGCTCCGGATTTTTTGCAAAAAAAACCCTTCCTTTTATCAAAAATCAACCCGCACTCCAGAGACACTCTCAGCGATTTTTTCGAAAATCTCCTCAGATTTTTCTCAAATCAAAATACAGACCCCCCTTGATTATATCTTTTTTTTTCTAAAAAATACGTGTGGCTAGTGGCCCGCGCGCATGGGCGCGCTCGAAGAACCAGTAGGATAGGAGTAACTACAACTACGCGCTAGATACTACTCCATTGTGGAATGCCATGCTCAGCTCCAAATGACGGCGCCAGGTCACCGAACGGCCGGGCAAAAGCCAGTGGCACGCAGGAGGGAAGGTGGTGGTGGAGTGTGCGCACTGCGCAGAAGATCCGGTTGGATGGATCGGTGGTGCGGCCCCACGGTGAGGTGTTGTCTCCGTCCCGTCGTCCGTCAAGAAGCTCCTCCGCTCCAGAGCCAAACGTAACGCAGGCAGCGCGTGTCCCTGTCGCGGTGTCGCCTGCCTTATCGGCAGCGTGCGGATGGGAATGGGACTGGACGGATGCTTCCTCCTCCTCCTCCGTCTGCACTGCACCGTGCCCGCTCGCCGCTCCTTCTTCTACTTCTGCTTCTGCTTCTGCTCGCGTCAGCTCCTCAGTCGTCAGCCTCGTGTCGGAGTAGTCGTAGATTGATTCACTCAGCAGTCACCCCACCAGGTCGTGTTGCATCGTGGATGTGTCTTGGGGCGCGTTTGGTTCTTTTATCTGCCCCGGCCTGGCCTTCGGGATGTAGTTTTTCATCGTTTGGATGCCTGCATGGGGTTCTGGGCCTGGCCCTGGGCGTGCAACGCGCTCCCCAGAACCTGGCTGCCGGGAAACGAAAATGAATTCCGTTTCTCGGCGGCCTGGCTCTCTCGGGACGAGAGCGAGCGTTCAGCGGCCAGAAAAATTGGCTCTCCGGATGCAGACGGGAGATGGGAAGAGCGCGCGGGGGAAGCTAGGGTTACCGCCACCCCTTTCGCGCCATCCTTCCGCGTTATAATCCTCACCGCCGTCTCCCATCTCCCCATTCTCTCCCTCGCACTCGCCCTCTGCCTCTCCGCTCTGAGCTCTCACGCTTCCTCATCTTCCTCTTCCTACTCGTCCAGATCCTACTGGTGCTAGCAGGTGATGCATCCTCCCTTCCTCTTGCTCCAGATCCACGGTGTTTGAGGCTCGATTCAATCTATGCTGACCTTTCTCTTCTCCCTCTCTTCATTTTTCGCAAGTTTGAGGTTCGATTCGTCGGGGTTTCGTGGCAAAGAGAGCAGGTAACCTGTAATCCCTCACAGATATGGTGTTGCTCCCTTTCTCCATCGGTTTGTTGGGTTCCTAATGTATTTGAGCATTTGTAGGGTTCGATTTGTGCCGGTGACTTCGTTGAGGTAAAAAGGCAAGTTCCCCCCTAAGGTTTCTATCTGTTCTTGTTACCCCCAGATTGGATCTTCCTACTTGTCATACTAATTTCTTTCCCTCATGTGCAGATCTACCTTTAACTTTCCTTGCCTGTTGAACTTCTGAAAGCCCTGCGACTTTTTTTGCAAGGAGCCAGCGGTAACGATTTTTCCATTGAGCCCATGTCACTAGCCGACGATGATTGCTTACTTACTATGAAAACTGAGCACAAATTCTTAGCCGATGATGAATGCTTATTTATTTTGAAAAGTGAGCACGTGTTCTTGCCCGATGATATTACTTTATAAATACGAAAACTGAGCACATGTCCTTAGCCAATGATGCATGCTTGTAACGTTGAACTAGTTATATCTGAGCTCTTGTGCATTAGGTAATGATGATATTATTTTTTTGCTAACCGACTTGTTGAATGCTAAAAATGATCTTTTCTTTTACTGAGATATGCTTTGCATTTTTTTAACTGCAATAGATGAACCCTGCCGAGCAGAGACGCATGCTTGTGATAAAAAGCTGTTGCTTTTGTGTCTGTCATTTATGCCTACTTCATGAGTAGGCTGAGAGTGGCACGTAATTCACAGCCTTGGATAAGGAACGCCAAGCCAATCTGAACAAAAAATTTATTGTAATCGTAGAGCTCCTTTTTTCAACCAATGTAACCTACTTAGGGACAGAAACTTGCTAAGAGACACCATAACAGTACTGTGGTGGAACAAGTAGCAATGTTTCTCCATGTTGTGTGACACAACCAGAGATTTAGAGTTATTCACCAAACATTTAGTTGGTCCATGGAAACAATCAGTAGGTATTTCAGGAAGATCTTGTATGCTATTGGTGAGCTTAGGGGAGAGATAATAAGGCCACCATGAACTGAGACAGCACTTAAAATCAGAACAGCCCAAGGTGGTATCCTTATTTTAAGGTAATTAAATGAATCTAAGGTTCAACTCTACGTAACTGTAGTTCTAACCAAACTTTAATCATCAGTCTTGCTATAATGTAGGACTGTATTGGTGCAATAGATGGTACTCATGTTCATGCTAGAGTACCAGCAAAGATATCTGCAGCACTCAATGGTAGAAAACACTATCCTACTCAGAATGTGCTTGCTGCAGTGGACTTTGATATGAGGTTCACCTATGTGCTAGCTGGATGGGAGGGATCTACACATGATGCCCTCATTTTAGCCGATGCTTTAGAGAGGGATGATGGGCTAAGGGTTCCTCCAGGTACTTGTAACATAATTTTTTAGGCAAACAACAAATGGGATTTCAAATAAACACTATAACTGATTATTGGCTATCTAATTAATTGTTTAGGTAAATTCTACCTAGTGGACGCTGGCTATGCATGTCGCCCTGGATTTCTACCCCCTTACCGCGCCACTAGATATCACTTGAAAGAATATAGTGGACGAAATTATCTTACCAATAAGAAAGAGTTGTTCAACTTGAGGCATTCAAGCCTAAGGGCCATAGTTGAAAGGGCATTTGAGGCTTTGAAGAATCGATTCCGTATTCTACACAACAAGCCCTACCGCCCATTCAAAACACAAGTCAAATTAGTTCTTGCATGTTGCATTCTTCATAATTGGATAATTGGCCATGGTGAAGATGAGTTTTTTCACGATGAAGCAACATGGGAACCTAATTCTAGTAGTACGGGACCTGGTCATGGTAATGAGACTGACAATGTAGCTTGGGTTAATAGGAGGGATGCAATTGCAAATTAAATGTGAATTAATAGGGGCACCTCTCATGTTTAAAGCTTGCTGTTTTTTGTGTGCAATGATGAACCGTTGTTCTGTTAGCTGAGCCTATGCACTTGTGCAATGATGATGTAATAATTTGTTGCATGAACAACTTGACCGAGGCTATGGACATGTGCAATGATGATTTTTTAACCTAACTCGATCATACACCGAGGCAATGTATGACTGACATAATTAGGGGATGGCTAAGGAGGTCGCTAGGATTGATCTAGAAAGTGATGAGGTTGTCCAGGTCGGTGGAGATGGTCAGCAGGTGCAGGCTGGCGCTGAGGGCGCGTTTGGTTCTCTTGGCTGCACCTACGGACTCGCCTGGTCCTGGAAAGGCACAGTTTTTGCTCCGTGCGGTGCCGCCCGCTGGTCTCGCCTTCTATCTCTCAAGCTGCTGCGATCCTGGTCCTGCACGGCACGGACCACGGCAACAACACACATACTTAGTAGCACAGGGAAAGCGTCGAGAGAGCTGCGTCATTTGCACGACAAAAATTGGACTACCGAATCACTGTATCTACCTTGGATTCTTGGCTACAGCTACAATGGACAAACTGCGTGCCATTGCGTTCTTCAATCTCTTAGTCCACCTTCGATTCGCCAAATTTTGGTTGCCCGCCCCGCGTGTGTCTCTGGAGATGCTGCATTTTCAATACCACCAAGCTCGCGTGTCTCCCGGCGTGCAAAAGCAAAAAGCCCGCGAGCCTCGCTCCCCTCTTGCAAAACTAGAATGAAAGAGCCAAGCTCTCAGGATGACGCACCGTATTAGTAACAAAATATACTATTACCAAATAATTACCATGTTTGAAGGTATATTAATACATTTCAAACTTTTTTTGAAATCCGTCAAGATTTATCGCATCAAACTAAGATAGTTAGACTTGCACAAATTTTAGGAATCGATATATTTAGGAACGGAGCGAGTAGATTAAGACTTAACATGGTAAAATTAACCGACGCACAGTCGATTCAAACAAAATAAATATTGTTTTAGTACTTTTTTTATTTCAATTTAATATGATGTATCCTAGTAGAACCAAACTGTTAACACTGGATTTTGGTCAATTCTGGAAGATGACAGGTGGACCCACATGCGGGAAGAAGAGTGTTCGCAAATAACGCAATGATCGGCTAAATGCTTGTGCGGTCGGTTATTCGGAAGGCGGTAACTCCATTCGGGAAAGCGAGAAGATGGCAAGCAAAGCCGATCGAAAAGATGAAAGTTGTAATAATAAAGGACTCGAGAGTTTGGGGCAAGGAATCGTAGTTTCCAAGTTTATTTAAAGAGTTCCTTTGTAAATCGTAGTCTTTTAGGACTCGTGTGTTTCGTCTAGGGTATAAATATTGACCCTCGACCATTAATAATAGGCGTTCACAACCAAATCAATACAACCGCCCCGTGCCAACTTTCGAGTCCTTTTTGTCGTGTCGTCGAGTTCTTGAGAGGAGTCATCGATCCGTCGACCTCCGTAAGTTCCGACAACCTTGTTATCATGTTTAGTATCATGCGGTGGATTTAGACGCGATGCAAGTAGTCTTGTTTGTTTTCAATGATCGATGCGGCGGATCTTTGCTTGACAATCAAGAAGTCTTTGCTTATACTTTGTTTATGAGTAGATACCGCGTATGCAAAGCGTTTGCTCAATATGCTTAGTGGAAGCAAGAGTTATATCGGCTCTATTAGATTACGGCAAAATCTAAATAGATTCATCAAGTTATCTGTGTTGCATGTTTTAAATATTTTATATATTTGTAACACACTTTTGCCCAATCTAGATTGATATTGTTCGGCCCTCTTCTATGGTTTTATTCGAGCTTCAATGATCATTACTTTCATAATACCTTTGCAAATAGATAACATGCTCATAATGGTTGAATTATTTTAATCTAGATTGTCACATGTTGTGGGTTCATGTATGTTAATCACGTTTAAGTTTTTGACGAAACTAGGTGTCGTATCTTGGCGACCTTGAGTTTTAGATTGGCTTAATCGTGTTTATCTACACGTTCCTTCTTCATGGACCCCAACAAAATTTGGATTGTTGAGCTTGGATATGCATTAACGCATAATCAATTTCACTTGTTCAAACATGTCTTCCCATGCATATGCATTCGGCAATCGAGATCTTTACATATGTCCATCCTACGATTAGCGAATGATTTATAAACTTGTTGGGCGCATGACTTCCTATAGGTTGTATGTCGTTGTAAAGTAACTTCGAGGCCGTATATACTGAGCTATGCGGTCTCACCCGACATGTTCGGTTTGACATTTAATCATTTTATCCCTTGTCGGTTTCTTTCGGGTCAAACCGACCGCACGTTCCGGATCACGAAGCACACCGGGCACCGATTGAAGCTACGCCGACTTCTGTGTGTGCGGCACACGCAAGATCGTCACATTTTGTGTCAACACACTTTTGGGCACATGCCGGTGGGACAATCTGCTAGTTCAAGATGGCATCCGAGATCAACAATGATCATGTTCGGATGTAAGCATGGCGAGTTGCGAGATAATTACAAGGATTTAGTGCTACAAGCGTGTGAGCAATACCAACGGAAGTGCTTGATGTCTTTTTCCAAAAACAAGAGCAATAAAGTATTTCAAAAGCGGTCAATGCCAAGGGTTCTTCTTCCGCATCAAACTGACTTAATCAAGAGGAGGATGCTCGAGAAGATGGCAGCCCTGGTTTATAAAGCTATGGGAGAAACCATGACAAACCATCACATGCTTTTACGAATACCTTTCGGGCAATCATGATCAGTACTTTTGGCCCAATGGTTGATAAATACTTGAGGAAAATGTTGGACCACTTAGTGGGCCGACGCTTTCAATGTTCCAAAGCATCAAGAGAAGCTGTTGGAAAGGAAGTAGCGTCGCCTTCAAATATAGGTGGATTGACTCACACCTTTGAAAAGCAATCACATCCCACTTATGGCGGATGACATTTGGTACCACGGGAGAAGTGCCACTTTCGACTTATAGAGTTTCTCCGGCATCAAATAGATTCTGAGAAGAATATGTATGGAGATGGATATCAAGAATTTCATTGATTACAGTGCTATCAATCTTTGTGCCAAACCTGAGGTATAGAAGTGTTTGAGATTGCCTACGGAGTGCAAGTACAAGGAAACCGGGATCCGTGCATTGATGCTTTGATGCAGGATGGTCGATATGATGAAAAATCGTTCGGTTTGAAGCCAAAGAATCAATCCTACTCATACAAATCTCCTTATCCAGAATGGTACAACAGAGTGGCATTGCCTCCAAGGGTGAAGCCTCCAACAGATTTGACCAAGTTTTCTGGTCAAGATGATACTAGTACCATAGAGCATGTCAGTCGGTATTTAATGCAGCTTGGAGAAGCTGCTTCAGATGAAGCATGGAGGATTCGATATTTTCCTTTGTCTCTTACAGGACCGGCTTTCACGTGGTTCACGTCTCTCACCTCATTCCATTCCATTGGTACGCAAGTAACTAGAGCAGAAGTTTCATTCATATTTCTATACGGGTACTAATGAGAAGAAATTGGTTGATCTAATGAGTCTGAGGATGAGAACAAATGAAACACCATTGGAGTATCTTCGCAGATTTAGAGAAACCAAGAATATGTGTTATTCTCTAAATTTGCCAGATGATCAACTACCTGGAATTGCTATAACAGGAATGTTGCCGAATATCAGAGAGAAGTTGTTTGGTTTGGAGTTTGATGATCTTGGTCAACTTGCACAGCGTTTAGCAGCTATGAGTAATCAAGCCCAAGGGTTCAGGAGAGATAATCGCTTTCAGAAGAACAATGCCACTAATGAGGTGTATCAAGGCTTTCTGGATGAAGCGACTGAGTATATTGATGAAGATGAGATAGCTGCAGCTGAGTTAAATTGGGCAAAAGAACCCACTCAAGTTAGTCAACGCTGGTTGAAGCAACAAAAGGGAACCTATGATTTTGATGTTACTAAGGCAGACAGACTTTTTGCATTGTTGATAAAGGAAGGACGCATCAAGTTACCAGAAGGACATCCTATGTTACGTCCTGAAGGAGTGAAAGACAAAAAATATTGTGGCTTTCATAACACTAATTCTCATTCTATTAATGATTGCCGAGTGTTCAGAATGCGAATCCAGAAAGCTATCCAAGAGGGACATTTGAGGTTTGATGGCAAGATGAAAATTGATGATCAGCCTTTTCCACAAAATATGATTTCTTTCTCTGTGAATATGGTATCTGCCAATGATCTCAAAGGTAAAGGCAAGGTGAAAGTGTTGACTTCTGATAGAGCAAAGGAGAGTGGTCTTTGTTGACCCGGATCGGCAAATCACCGATGAGAGAGTTAAAGACATCGAGTTCGGTTTGAGAATAGCCGAACCGAGAAAGGTCAAACTTCAAACCCGAGTTACATCACGTATTTTGCTAAACAAGTGGCGAGAGAGAACAAGAGAAGGATCTCAGAAGAAACAATGGTTTATGGAAGAATGCTTGGGAGGTATGAGGAAGAAGTATACCGAAGGGAGCAAGAAGAATACATGACGGAACAGAGCGGTCTCATTGGGGTTGTTCGTTCTTTAGGCATTGTTGGAATGAAGGTTTGAGGTTGCTCGCAAGAAATAATTGTCCGGAGTGTAGTGCTCGATTACTCGAGTATAGGCAATCTCGAGTCAATCGCCGTCCCGTCTATGAAAGACTTGGAGCGAAGATTCACGAAGATGATCGGGCGCTTAAAAATAGGTGGCTTTGAGAATCGGCAAAGGAAAAGAGTTGCGAGTTCAAGGTTGGATTCATGATAGAATGCATAATGAAGAAGGTGACTTTTGTAAACACGTATGGCAAAAGGACGGTGGTGTCCTCCGAGCCTAAGGAAAAGCCGTAAAAGAAGAGTACAACGATTGAGGAATAGGGAGTTGGAACAAGAAGTTGCGAAACAAAGCAAATTTGGCGTCCTAAAAAGAAGCTCGATGGATGTGGTCCTTCGCTAATGCTTGCATGGCTTTCTTCCTCCCATCGAGTTTATAGCTCCAAAGCCAAGATTTCCAAGAAGAGGTGTACTCGATTTTGATGAAAGTGAATGTCGATTTGATGGCTCAAACTTGTATTAACACAAAGAAATTTTTTTGATAAACCAATCAAGAATCGTCACTTGAGGCCACTCTATTTAAAGGGATATGTCAATGGCAAGCCTTTAACTAAGATGTTTGTCGATGGAGGGCTGCTATCAATATCATGCCTTATACTACCTTCAGGAAACTTGGGATGACTAATGAAGAATTCTTGGCCCGACATGGTGCTTAGGGATTTTCTTGGCAATCCTTCCGATACCCGAGGTGCTATCCATGTCGAAGTGACTATTGGGTCAAAAACTCGATTACTACCTTTTTGTCATTGATGGCAGGGGGCATATAGTCTACTCTTGGGCGTAGATTGGATCCATGCTAATTGTTGCATTCCTTCAACTATGCATCAAATTCTCATTCAATGGATTGGAGATGATGTTGAAGTTGTACATGCCGATAATTTATGTAAGTGTCTTTGCCACGGAATCTACCTATTGGGAATATGAGGCGTCGATTGTTTCTCCGAAAAGTGTGGAAAGAAGGTCCTGTAAATGTTTTTAGCGAAGGCCAACAACCGATCCAAGCGATCGGCTCTCATAGCAATTTTTAATGGGAAATCCCGTCGATGGCAACAAAGGAAAGTTAGGCGTGGTTTTATGTCGGTGATAAGTTGGAAGAAATCAATGTTGGTGATGGTTCTAAGCCAAGGCCGATGTATATTAGTGCAAAGTTAGACCCGAATATAAGTCAAAGTTGATAGATTTGTTGAAAGAGTTTAAAACTGTTTTGCTTGGGATTACACGGAAATGCCCGGATTGGATCGTTCCATTGTTGAGCATCGATTACCTATTAAACACTGGGTTTCGTCCTTATAAACAACCTCCAAGGAAGATATACAAAGAGGAGGTATTGGCCGATGTGAAGAAGGAGGTTGAAAGGTTAATAGAAGCAAACTTTATTCGGCCATGCAAGTATGCGAGTGGATTTCAAATATAGTACTTAGGTATATAAGAAAAATGGAAAAATGAGAGTTTGCATAGATTTTAGAAATCTTAATAAGGCTACTCCCATGGATGGTTACCCAATGCCGGTTGCCGATTCTTTGGTAGATCTTGGCGTGAGTTATGAAGTCATTAGTTTTATGGATGGTAATCTTTGGCTATAACCAAATTTTATGGCAATAGAAGATATTTCAAAAACAGACTTTCGGATGTCCGGTCATGTTGGTTTGTTCGAATGGATAGTCATGACGTTTGGGTTAAAGAATTTGGTGCAACTTATCGAGAGCTATGAATTATATTTTTCACGAGTTGATCGGCAAGATTGTAGAAATCTACATCGATGATGTAGTAGTCAAGTCTAGAAATCATGAAAGACATTTAGCCGATTTAAGAAAGACTCTGGAGTGCACAAGAAAGCATGGATTGAAGATGAATCCAAACAAATGTGCCTTTGGAGTTTCGTCTGGTGAGTTTTTGGGATTTTTAGTTCATAAAGGAGGAATTGAAGTTGGGAAAAAGAGCATGGAAGCAATAGACAAAGTTGTGCCGCCAACTAATCTCACAGAATTGCAATCATTGTTAGGCAAAATCAACTTTGTAAGAAGATTCATATCCAATTTATCAGAAAGAGTTTTACCCTTTTTCCCTTTATTGAAGCTCAAGAAAGATCAAAAATTTGTATGGGGTGACATACAACAAAAGGCTTTTGATGAGATCAAACAATATATGAAAGCACCACTGTCTTTGGTACCTCCACAACTTGAAAAGCCTTTTAAGTTGTATGTGGCGACCGATAGCCTAACGATAGGATCGGCCCTTATGCAAGAGTTTGAAGGAAAAGAAAGAGTCATAGCTTATTTTAGCGAAAAGCTGTTAGACCCGGAAACAAGGTATTCGCTGAGAGAAACTTTTTTGCTTGTGTGTGTATTACTCTGCATACCAAATCACGGCACTATTTGTTGAATTCGAATGTGTGGTGGTTTCTAGTTTTGATGTAATCAAACATATGTTATCAATGCCGATTTTGAATGGAAGAATTGGCAAATGGATTTTAGCATTGTCGAATTTAATTTAAGGTATGAATCGGCAAAGGCGGTAAAGGGTCAAATTATTGCTGATTTTATTACCCAACATCGGGATCTTTTTCGTTGAGGCGATAAACATTGTGCCTTGGGCCTTGTTCTTCGATGGATCATCTTGCAACAAAGGTGGTGGTGCGTATTCTTTTGATTTCCCCACAAGGAAAAGCTTTTGAGTATCGATTCCTATTGAATTTCATGTTACTAACAATCAAGCAGTAGTATGAAGCATTGCTTAGAGGGCTTGACTTCTTATAGAAGTAAAGGCCGTTCTGTTGTTGAAATCTTTGGGGATTACGAGTTGGTGATTAATCAACCTGAATGGTCGATATGAATGCAAGAATAATGTGTTAAGAGAATATTATGAGGAGTGTAGAGAACTTTTGAAGAATTTTTTTCGATAGTAACCTTGCATCATATCCCTAGAGAGTACAATGAAGAAGCAAATAAGTTAGCTCAAGTCGCATACGGATATCGAGAGAATCGGGAAGTTTTTACTATAGAGGAAGATGTTTTAAATATTGATCCGAGATGGTGATTGGAGATCTGAAGTTACCAATTATCTGAAAAATCCATCTCAAAGGGTTTCCGAAAACTTAGGTACAAAGCTCTCAAGTTTGTGTTTCTTGATGATCGGTTATATTACAAGTCCATCGATGGAGTATTGCTCAAATGCTTGAGTCGAAGAGGCCAAGAAAGTGATGTATGAGGTCCCACGAAGGGTTGTGTGGTGCACATCAGTCAGCTTATCGGATGAAGTGGATAATTAGGAGAACTGGTTATTTTTGGCCAACTATGTTGGAAGATTGTTTTGAATATTACAAAGGGTGTCACAATTGTCAGAAATTCGGCAATATTCAAAAAGTTCCAGCGTCTGCTATGAATCCTATAATCAAGCCTTGGCCGTTCAGAGGATGGGGAATAGATTTAATTGGTCAGATCAATCCTCCTTCTAGTAAGGGACACAAATTTGTACTTTTGGCCACGGATTATTTCACCAAGTGGGTTGAGGCTATCCCTTTGAAGAAAGTAACGTCAGAAAATATGATCAGTTTTGTTAAGGAACATATAGTTCACAGATTTGGGATTCCTCAGACTATAACAACTGATCAGGGGACTCAATTTACTTCTTCAGAATTTTGTGACTTTGCCAAAAGTATGGGGATTAAGTTATATAATTCTTCTCCTTATTATGCACAAGCTAATGGTCAGGCAGAAGCATCAAATAAGATTATGATTAAAATTATCCAGAAGAAGATTGATGAAAAACCAAGGAAATGGCACTTGGTTCTTAATGAAGCACTGTGGGCTTACCGAATGGCTTGTCATGGATCCACTCAAACGTCTCCCTATGAACTGGTTTATGGGCATCATGCTGTACTACCATGGGAGTTACGGTTAGATTCAAGGCGAATTGTGTTACAGAAAGAATTGGCAAAAGAAGATTATAAGAGTCTGATGATGGATGAATTGGAAGATTTACATTTGATTCGTCTCAAGGCATTGGAAAATATTGAGAAAAATAAAATACGCGTTGCCAGGTATTATAACAAAAAGGTTAGGCTGAAACAATTCGCAGAAGGAGATTTGGTTTGGAAAACTGTATTGCCAGTTGGGACAAAAGATAGAGCGTTCGGCAAATGGTCTCCAAATTGGGAAGGTCCTTTCCGAATTGTAGAATGTGTGCCTGGCAATGCATACATATTAAAGACTTTATTCGGAGAAGAGTTTACCAGAGCTATTAATGGAAGATTTCTTAAGAAATACTACCCCAGTGTTGAGGTTGGTTCGTAAATATAGATCAGAAAAACCCGATGAAGGAAAAATCGTCTTTGGCCTAGAAGATCGGATACTGAGGACTAAAAATAGCCGATATTGTTCATATCGCCTTTAGCCTAAAAAAAAATCGAGATCACGAGATTGGAAATAGCCGATATCGCTCTATATCGCTTTTAGCACAAAATAGCCGATGCGGTTTGCATCGCCTCTAGCACAAGAATGTTTATCAAAAGCTGGGTTGTTTTCGGCATTTTTCCGACAATCGCAAGTGGGATTTTACCGAAAAGAATCAAAGAAGTAAATATCATTCCAAAGGATGAGATTATTTATAAAAGTTCGTCCTAATACAAACTACTCCTCAAATAACTTATTGAGGACGGATTGGGGGTTTGTGATTTCGGCGAGGGCAAGCAAAGATGATCGTCGTGAGGCCTCCAGACGCTCTTCGATGTCGTCGACTTCGTCCAAGGCGTCCTCCAACAAAGCCAACCTGGTTGGGAGGAGTAGTCCTCGTTGGTTTTGGGAGGTCATTGCCATGACCGAGAGAAGCGCCGAGGTGCACACCTTGGGTGACGGCCGATCAATGCGGCCGTCCACGGCACCAAGGCGTGCCTCGGATGTCTCCCCCGAGCATTCACCTTGTCGGCAATCTTGTTCGCCATTGTCTTCAAGCGGTCATTTTCCGCGGAAAGAGTGGGCATGAAAGAAGAAATGAGTCGGCAAGCAAAGGAAGTCGAGGATGATAAAATTAAATGAAGATATCAAACGGTGATGGCGTCGCAGAAATTGTTTCGCCGATCCTCCCATTCGGCTTGATCGATGCCGAACTTCTTGGAGACTTCGCCTAGCTCCTCCCGGGCTTCATCCCTCTCTGGCGAAACTTAAGCGCTTCCTCGTGGGAGTATGGGTGGTGTGCATCCATCTGGCTCTGCCGAACCCCAAGGGTTGGAATGGTAAGAGCTTGAGGAGTGGAAGACCGGAGGAGCCGGAAGATGGAGTTCGGTTGGTTGCCGACACGGAGGGAGGAGATGGTATTGATGGAGCTGATGACTCTTATCCCGATGAATGGGGAGGAGAAATCGGAATTAAGAGATGAACGAGGAAATTACAAAGGGGCAAAGAACCGAATCATACCACGACGCCGGCAATATGATGCTCTGCTTCCTTGACCTCTCCTCGGCGGCAGGACGCTTGCCACGGTTGTGCATTGTTCGTCATTTGCTTTTGACGGAGGTTAGGGTTTCTTTCTAGAATGAATCGACGAAGGAAGTGGAAGAGACGGATGTGAGAACGCTAAGGCAAAGATAGTGATGAAGGCCAATGGGAGGGGCTATTTATAAGTCAAGCGAAAGATCGTGGCGAATTCCACGGGGTTGTGGGACGAGAATCGAACAGCGGAGTAGGTTTTCTCCTTTTGATGGACCGTTCATCGGGTGGGCCAGGTCTCGAGTTAAGTCGAACGTCGCTTGAAATATCTCCATGATTTATTGAGCCAACGTTGTTCGGCTATACCCTCACGATGTTTGGATTGGATTCGTTTTCGGTTATCGGAAGAATGGAGACAATCGGCTACATTCTAATCGAGTAATTTAAGGGAAGATGGCCGATTGCTTTTTCCGAGCGGATGAAAATAAGTGGACATAAAGTTGTTTAATCAAGGGAAAAAGGGTATCACACTTAAAGTTTATTACAAGCCTAATGTCTCTTTGGTTCGGAAGATGATTGATCGCTTCTATGGCCTCGGTCCCGATTCGGCTAACATTATCTAGCACTTTGTGATCTTCATCTTCGTAACTCGGATATCGGATAACTTGTTTTTGATCTGCTGGTCTTCTTTGATGGTGAAGCTATTTTAGTGAAGTTGCTTCTATGTTCTTGGCAGATTGGTTATATGGGCCTGTGAGACCTGAATTTTGGTATTCGGGTTCGGCTAGTTGAGCTTCTAGTCCGATTTTTTCATCCTCCATGGATCTCGATTCAGGCTCCAAGGTTGCTAAAGAATTTCTCGTAGTCGGATATGAGAGTGAAGATTTTTAATCTCCGCTTTTTTTCAAAGATCTATCCTTCGCAGAGCGGCCCTCGAAGATATGTTCTTGGTTGCCCTTTTCACCATAGCAAAGTGATCATCAAGATGGGTGCAGATTCTAGGGGAGCTTTGAGAGCGAAGGGATATCTTGATCAATGAGTTCAAGGAGGTCTTTTATCCGGTCTCGCATCCCGAACCGGACTAATGGTATCCTTATTCGGTAGAATAATCACTTCTTTTAGCCGAGCTTTGATTCTCCAAAGTGACAAAGTTTGATGAGAAGTGATCTCTTCACCTTTCTCAATAATGTAGTCCTCAATAGAGAAGGAGTAACGGTGGTCGGGTTTAGTGATGTTCTTCTAAACAAAGAGAAAGAAAGAAGGTGTTAGCCGATTGGGTAATTTTGCTAAAATATAGTATGAGACAAAGGCGTTACTGTTAATGATTGGTCATCGAGGATGAGTTATACCACTGCTTGTTGGAGGACTTGATTGAAGCTTCAGAGGAGACGGATCCGGAGATTGATCAGAGAAGTTTCCTTGCCGGTTCATCTAAGATCTCATCTATTTTCAAGAAAGTAAGTGATAATGAGCATAAGAGATAGATGTTGTTAAAGAGAAAGGAGAGGAGAATTGGTTGAGCAATGATACCTATAGTCTCATCAGGTTTATGAGCCTTTGAACCTTTGACTTCATGGGTCTCTGAAATTTCATTTATCATGAATTTCTTCATCTTGATGAGAAACTTCAGGGGTTGGTTCTCTGCCGAGGTATTACCCGGTATGGGAATTTCGACTTGTGGGCTGCAGTGGAAGGAATGAATGTAGAGATAGTCGGGCTTCATCGCTAAATGAAATGGTTGACCGATAAGAAAAGCAGAAGGTTCATGCCTTAAGGGATAATCTGGCTTTCTTGGTCCTTGGTTTCTTGGGTAAGAAAACTTTCAGGTGTTTTCCTTTTGCTTTTTCCTCCGGAAGATCAAAGCAATTTGAAAGTAACAGGAGTTCTTATGAGTGCCTTTAGAGGTCTTTGAATCCAAAGTTGCAGAAGTTTTCATGAATTCCTTTAAGTTTGGAGCATCAAACCCCAGAGCGAGTTTGGGACCCGGCCGGATAGTCTTGAATTGCTTTAAGGTGGGAAGTAAACTCAAGATCTGTGCATAACCGGATGTTAAAATAAGAAGTGGATTCAAGAATAAGAAATGATGGGCATAATGAAATTACCTCATCGGAAGCAAAATCGGGTTGCAAGTTTTTGCATAAAGAATGAAGCTGCTATATTGAAGATATGGGCATGCCATTCTTGCCACCAAGAGACAAAGAGGGATGAGCAGCATCTATTAGCCCAAATGGAGATGGTTCATATATTGGTAATTCCCATCCTAATTCAAAGACCTTCTTGGCTTCCATTCCTTCCATTATTGCTTCCCTTGATTTTATGATTGTTGAGAAGAGGAATTTAAAGGCGGTTGGCGCATCCTAATTGTCTGGCTACCATGTTGGGATAATAGAACTCATAGGTGGATTGTACTAATCTCCCATGATGAAATTCGGGTGGCAAAGTGCAAGGTTTGATAAAGGAGTTGAAAATCTCTGTGGATTCTTGGCACGAACAACCAATTTCATAGCTAAACTTGCGAGTGGCAAAGTCGGATCTTCATTTTCCTGTAAGGAAACCAGAGCACATTGCGAATCCTTTGAAAAATAGCTTGAAGAGATGACCAATGTCTATATCAATGCTTATAGATGATCTTCTTTGCTTCCCCATAAGTCCGACAAGCTTTAACCTTTCTTTGTCTTTGCCTTCAAAGATAGTTAAGCGAGGGGAAGCTTAGGTTGAAGAGGCTCATGGGGGTTATCGATGCATATATAGTTGGAGCCACATTTGAATTAGCCACCAGGGCCGTTCACACAAGAAATTTCTCCACCTTGGCACATCTGAAGGGTGATCGATGCATCATATGATAAGCGGACCTAAAAGATATTTGCCTAATGGGATCTGGGTGCCTGCAGCTAAGTCTTGACCATTACCATGTGATTCGTGGTTGGTTCATTGGATTTTCCACAAAAATGAATCTGCATAGCCACATATTCATGAAAGCTTTCAACTCTTTGTCGAGACGGCCAGATGCATTCATGTAATTCGAATATGTTTGACCCATCCACATCCGAACTAACGGCTCTTTGATTACTCTTGCTCTTGTACTTATAAGGATATACCGCAATGACACATTCAAACCGGTCATCATGTATATCGTCGGCTAGAGTGATGGTCATAATACCATGGCGAAGATAAAGGCATTGGTAGCGTCGGACCAAAATGAGAAGTCTGCTATCGAAGGGAATCATTCACGGTGTCTCGCTAAAGATAACTCCGGACAATGACCGATGTCCCTGATCGTGTCCCGATGGCTGCTGCTCTTCTCCAACATTCTCTGTACCGCTTATCGCCATCCGGTGATTGGGGGAAATGGCCAATTCTTGAACGTGTTTGGCCATCGGTTTGGTGAGGTAATTCCAGACTTGAAAGGAATTCTTTGAGTTTCCTTCTCAATGATTTCAGAAGGGTCAGGGTTTCCCATTGGGCCAAGGAAATAGGAGTCGGGGTTGGCAGCGTAAGGGATCAAAATCTGGCTCTTGTACTCCTTTAGAAGATGATTGAAATCAGAGGGGAATAAGTCAAAAGAGGAGCGGAAGGATGGGATGAAAGTTGCCGAATAGAAATAAAGTTTACCTACGGGATTTCATCCCGGTCGCCATTGAAGATTTAGAGGAGGTTGAAGTTTATTTGAAAGATTGAAATTTTGGGCAATTTGCGGTTTTGAACGGTGATGACCTAGGAGGATGAAAGAGCTTGTGGTCAATTTGAGAATAAAACAACTTTTATCCCGAAATTGAGGGGCATGTGTTAACACCTTTGGATTTTGGTCAATTTCGGAAGATGGTGGACCCACATGCGGGAAGAAGAGTGTTGGCAAATAGCGCAAGCGGTCGGCTAAATGCTTGTGCGGTCGGTTATTACGGAAGGCGGTAACTCCATTCGGGAAAGCGAGAAGATGGCAAGCAAAGCCGATCGAAAAGATGAAAGTTGTAATAATAAAGGACTCGAGAGTTTGGGGCAAGGAATCGTAGTTTCCAAGTTTATTTAAAGAGTTCCTTTGTAAATCGTAGTCTTTTAGGACTCGTGTTTCGTCTAGGGTATAAATATTGACCCTCGACCATTGTAATAGGCGTTCACAACCAAATCAATACAACCGCCCCGTGCCAACTTTCGAGTCCTTTTGTCGGTCGTCGAGTTCTTCGAGAGGAGTCATCGATCCGTCGACCTCCGTAAGTTCCGGACAACCTTGTTATCATGTTTAGTATCATGCGGTGGATTTAGACGCGATGCAAGTAGTCTTGTTTGTTTTCAATGATCGTATGCGGCGGATCTTTGCTTGACAATCAAGAAGTCTTTGCTTATACTTTGTTTATGAGTAGATACCCGTGCGGCAAAAGCGTTTGCTCAATATGCTTAGTGGAAGCAAGGCAGGTTATCGGCTCTATTAGATTACGGCAAAATCTAAATAGATTCATCAAGTTATCCTGTGTTGCATGTTTTAAATATTTTATATATTTGTAACACACTTTTGCCCAATCTAGATTGATATTGTTCGCCCTCTTCTATGGTTTTATTCGAGCTTCAATGATCATTACTTTCATAATACCTTTGCAAATAGATAACATGCTCATAATGGTTGAATTATTTTAATCTAGATTGTCACATGTTGTGGGTTCATGTATGTTAATCACGTTTAAGTTTTTGACGAAACTAGGTGTCGTATGCGGAGCCTTGAGGTTTTAGATTGGCTTAATCGTGTTTATCTACACGTTCCTTCTTCATGGACCCCAACTTCATTTGGATTGTTGAGCTTGGATATGCATTAACGCATAATCAATTTCACTTGTTCAAACATGTCTTCCCATGCATATGCATTCGGCAATCGAGATCTTTACATATGTCCATCCTACGATTAGCGAATGATTTATAAACTTGTTGGCGCATGACTTCCTATAAATGTATGTCGTTGTAAGTGGCTTCGTGGTCGTATATACGGAACTATGCGGTCTCACCCGACATGTTCCGGTTTGACATTTAACTCTATTTTATCCCTTGTCGGTTTTTTCAGTCAAACCGACCGCACGTTCGGATCACGAAGCACCCGGGCACCCGATTGAAGCTACGCTTTTCGGCTTGCTGTGTGTGCGGCACAGTGCGTCACATTTTGTGTCAACACAAACAAACGCTCTACTCGGTCTATTTCTCCAAATCCATTGAACCAAACAACGAGCAGTTGCATCTTTTAGGCCTTCCCTGCTTAGCTTGGCTTGTATATGTGAGCCAGGCTCCCCCCTAGCAGGAAACCAAATACGCTACAAAGACTTAGGTCCTTTCCAATATAATATAACCAAAAGGGCCGATTGCATATTCGGAGGGGTGAATAGGATCAAATTACAAGAATATTATAGCAAGTTAAAAAAGATACATACTGTCCGTCAAAATCGGTCTAACCTGTTTACCAAATCAATTTTGTCGAGAAATCACAGTCATTGCATAAATCGGTCTAGCCAGTTTTCAAAAACCGGCATGCTCGTTTTTTTTAGAGAATATGCTCAGTAGTTACAATTTGTACTGTGTTTTTTCTATCAGGAACTGAACTTGGTATGAACTTATTTTCTTCAAGCGTTTCTTGACCTGCTCACAAAACCCCTACAGTCACAATTTTGCACAATTAAATAGACACAAGCGAAAGCACAAATACTCCCTTTGTCCAGAGGAAAAATACATTTGTAGTACAGTACCAAGCTAAAGTATCTTGATTTGACTAATTATATATAAAAAAGTGTCAGTATTTATGATATCAAATAAGTATATTATTAGATTTGTCATAAGATATAGTTTCATACTGCATCTGTCCCCAAAAAATATAAATCTCACTTCCCTCGAAGTCAAAGATTCTTAATTTTGACTGAATATATATAAAAGTGTATTTATATTTATGATACGTAATAAGTATCATTAGAATAATAATGAAATATATTA
This sequence comes from Miscanthus lutarioriparius, assembly GCA_904845875.1. Taxonomy (NCBI): domain Eukaryota; kingdom Viridiplantae; phylum Streptophyta; class Magnoliopsida; order Poales; family Poaceae; genus Miscanthus; species Miscanthus lutarioriparius. Next base: position 70,734 of record CAJGYO010000248.1, read on the forward strand.
TCCTAATAAACTTAATTGAAGAACTAAATGTGGATATTATCTTCTATAAATTTAGTCAAACTTAAGATTCTTGGACTCCTCGTGATGCAAGATTTACATTCTTTTTGGTACGGACGGACTACTATACTTTTTTATGTTATAAACATTTATATTTTTACCTATACATTTAGTCAAATTTTGGATACTTTAACAAAAAATACCCCTAGAATTGTTTTTTTTCTATAAAGGTAGTATATAATAAAGAAGCGAATGTGAAGCAAGCCAAACACAAAGAGATGCAGTAATTTTTTTCCCGGAGTTTAAAAACAGATAGAATTTGCTTGGCGATTGTATACCGGGGCTGTTTTTAGAAGAAAACCACGTAGGGTGTGTTTTTGCAACAAAATATCTCATGGTTGAAAATTTTAAAACCAAAGTAATATATAAGATGTTTTTTCGAATCTTTCTCATAAACCAGAGTACAATTTTTGGTCCGGGCCCATTGTTGTCTGTTCCTAATCGGGTCCGCGAGGCGGCAAGACAGACCATTTTTATTTTTGTATTCACATTATTTCTTTTCTGGCCGTCGACTGGTCTGCAGCAAAGGCCGCGCAGTAAGGCTGAAGTGGGCCATTATTATTCGCCTTGTTTCCCCTCTCTGATCTGGGCTTTCGATTAACAGGTCCAAATGAATAACAAAATATCGGCCCACGAGCAAAACGTGCTATGGTAATTTCATCATATAACTGACGACAGTACAAAGTTTTGTTCCACAATTCTTTACTTTAAGCCACTCGTCCATGAGGGGCGAAAATCAAATATCGATGCTCACTTATTAGCTAGAAGCTCTATAAATTTATCGATAGGTTTTTAGAGCCTCCCGATGAATTATGTAATTCAAAAAAAAAATTATACACCGTTCGTCCTAAAAAGAATGTAATTCTCACTCCACAATAAGTCAAACAATTTTAAGCTGAACCAATTCTATATGAAAAATACAAACATTTATGATGCAAGATAAGTATCCTTAGGTTAATTATGAAATATATCTTCATAGTAAACATATTCAGAGACATAAATATTGATATTATTTTCTACAGACTTGGCTAAACCTTAAAAAAGTTTGACTTGTCCTAAACCTAGAATTGTACTCTTTTTGGGTGACTGGAGTAAGCTATAAGGCTTTAGCAGCTGTGCGTTTGCATCATTTATTCTAATATGTTTTTGAAATCAAACTCTATACCATGATAAAACCTGTTATTCTTCCTATAAGAATGAGTCCTGAGTTTTGGGTCACAGACTCGGCAATAAACTAATTAAGATTCTTATCTCTGTTATTAGAAGAATACCCCACGCGTTGCTGTGGGGCTTTATTAGGAATAAATTGTTGCATCATCATATACAGATAGGCTATCTAAACTGGGTAAGCTAATGGAAGAATCAAATCAAATACTTATAGAATGTTAGATCAAATTATAGGAGAATGTGATGGTCAAATAAACAAGTAGTACAACATCGATGGCTTGTATATTTATAGACTGAAAATAGTAACTTCACTTATTAGTGGAATATATTATAGCACTTATTAGGGGGAATGCCATAGTACTTGGTGGGGTATGACATCACTTAGTGGAAGTTGTTATGGCCCCGTTTGCTTCGCTGAAAAAATAAGCTGAAACACTGTTCCGGCTGATTTGTTGTAAGAGAAAAATACTGTTCTGACTGAAAAAACAAGCTGAAAAGTACGGATTATAAGAGAAGCGAGCATGGCCTATAGCACTTATTGAGGGATGACATGGCATATAGTGGGGTATGACACATGGATAGATTGCATGCAGAGATTGGCTTATTAAGGGATGACATGGCAGGGGTATGACATGTGGATAGCTTGCATGTAGAGATTGAAAGATAGTGGGGTTTTTATAAGAGATATAGATAGATTGGTATACGTATCGATATGGCTTTGGCTATACCTCAGTCCATCCTAATCTACATGTGTTGGAAAAACAAATACTTCAATATTGCCCTCTCTTTTTATCTTCTTGCCAACATTTTTATTATTTTACATACTCCAATAAAAGAAGTTTACTTGACCATTACATTTTTCATAAGGATAGGGTTTTGTTAATTCAAAAATAATTATATCAAGTTGATACAACCATCTTGAACCAACTTCTGACCTTTGTGAAACAAAGACACATAGCCTTGAAGAAACGACATATCTCATCGGCTAGTGACTATCAATCCGTAGACTAGATCGCCATCCATGTGTCTGGGAAGAAAACACCTTGGCCACCTGCTGCAATTATCGCTGTACTAGGAAAAATGGCTTTGAAGTAGCCCAAGTACAAAGCCAATGGGGGTAGTTGAATAGGTAACCTGCAAAGAAGAAGGTAAAACATTTCCTTTCAAACACCATATTATTTCTAAATAAACCTGAGAGACTAACAACAATGAGATTGCTAGCGCCCGGACATATCCGGACAGACGCCCGCATCGGACGCCGGTGCTAGCACCCTATTTCCTGCGCCTGCACCCCGATGAGCCCACGCGGGGCCTGCGCCACCTGAATCGCACGCACCACCAACCCGACCTACAACACGCGGAGACTGCTCGAGCCTCGTACTCTTTCCACGTGCATGCAGGCAGGGACATTCTGTGCCCGCTCGGTGGCGCCCAACAACTGCAGCAGGTAGCTACGATAGGTGGTCCCATTGCAACATGTGCAATACCAAATCTACTTTTGAAACATCCAGATAAAACACTTGCAACATACGTCTGAAATATTTGCAAAACACCCAAAAACACTTGAAAGCCATTGCAAACGCATGCAACATCCAGATCTACTTTTGCAACATACAGATAAAACACTTGCAACATACGTATGAAACACATGAAACACTTGAAACATGCATGTTATGCAACATCGAGATATACTTTTGCAACATCCAGATAAAACACTTGAAATATATGTCTAAAACAACTTGTCGGTGTTTTCGTGCCACCGACGAGTAAATTTGTATTTGCGCGTCTGGCTCAGATGGTGTGCTTGGAGGACACAAGGGTTTATACTAGTTCGGGCGGAACGTCCCTACGTCTAGTTCGCTACTGCTCGTGTTACCGGCACATGGTTTGCAGTAGGGGTTACAAACAGGCAAGAGAGAGAGAGGATCCCAAGTCTCTGATGGAAGGAGTGAACGGGTGCTGAGAGCTCGTTTGCCACTCAGCCATGTGCTCGTGTCATGCTCTTGTGTCTAGATCTCCCCTTTCATGGGGCGCCCTGCTTCCCCTTTTATAGGCGAAGGGAAAGTGCGGGTTACAAAGGAGGAAAAGGAGAAGAACAAGAGTGAGAAGAAGGCTTCCAGTGTTGTTGGGTCCTTCTTCTCCTTCATGCGGGTCCCACCGATCCTATAGATGTCAACAGGGATGGCTCCATGTCGCGGCCCTATTCATCACAGGCGCCATGCGCAGGCGTCATCTACCGGTCATCGCATTCTACTCTGTCCTGGTGGACATCGTGGTGAACTGACACGCCTGTCAGTGTTCGTACGAGGATTAAGCAGAACAGCACCGGCACGCCCGACACTGTTCTTGATGTGAATCCCCAGCTATGGCCCGTCATGGTCATGGGTTACATCGAGGTGTGCCAGCCTCTTCCCTGGCGTCAAAGTTTTGACCCGGACCCATACGTTTGGACCTAGAGTGGTTGGCGGCGGTATGGGTTCATGTTGGACGAGATGGAACCCGTGTCCTCGAGGTCGGGTGAGACGGAGCCCGTGACCTTGGGCGAGACGGAAACCGCGTCCTTGGGGTCGGGCGAGACGAAGCCTTCACCCAAGGGGTCGGGCGAGACGGAGCCCGCGGCCTCGAGGTCGGGCAAGAGGAGCCCGCAGCCTCAAGGTTGGGTGAGACGGAGCCCATGACCTTGGGCGAGATGGAACCCGCGTCCTTGGGGTCGGGCGAGACGGAGCCCATGGCCTTGGGGTCGGGCAAGACCTTTTAATACATCTTGATCCATCCGAGAAAGCCAGCGTGGGCACTAACTTCCTTCCTTCGGGTATCCCTAATATCGAAACTCGACAGTAGCCCCCGAGCCTGCGAAGGAGTAGAATACTCTTTTGGAGGCTTTTCTGGACGGGAGGACTCTGAGGGCCTTGACCTTCTTTTTGTAGCCCGCGGCATGTCCTGGTAGGACGACGATTCCCTTTTGTCATGACCGGTCTTCTTGGGGGCATGTAACCGTAGGATTCGGGGTGTCGGAAAGATTTTTCTTGATTCTGGTCCCCTAGGATCCGATTGGTCTGTCGTCGTACTGTGATCGCGCGTTTGGTCTCCTTGGGAGTCCATCTTCCCTTGAGCCCCCATGCGTAGCAGGAGTCCGGTCGAGGGTTGGCTCATCTTTGTGATCGTCATCCCTCAAGCATTTTTTGATAAATCGGAGGGGCTACGCCGTGCCATGTTTTTCCTCGATGGACGAAACATGGTGCTCGGTGAGCTGTTAATGGGCTAGTCCGAGTGGGGCCCCAGCTTCCCGTTCATGGGGGTCCAGCATGGGTCAGCTGGTGACCGACTCCAGACTCTTGGTGGCCAATTCATATAGTTCTTGGGTCCGTTCGGCCGTTCCCAAGGCCAAACCATGGACTGGGAACCGACCAAGACTCGAACATGGGCTAGGATGCCCGTGGCACTCGTGCACCCAGGTACTAGCCGCTAGTGGGCCCATCCCTTTCCACCCCTCACTCTAAGGGTGCCCTAGAGTGGCTGTGAACCCATCGGCGGGCCAGCCTTCGAACTCTTGGTCCTAAATGGGCCATAGGAGCATTTTTAGCTCTGTATCCCTCCTTACCTGTGACTGTTCTTGGCCCATCGACTGGGCAAACCTTCATTCGGCGTGTCCTTCGAGGGCTCGGCTAGAGATAGCATGCGCACGATCTTCGAAGGGAGGTGACGTGACGCGGCGTAGCGGGCGCATGAACCTAGGCGGACGGTTTGCCTTCTCACCCCGCTCCATCCTATAAATAGCGGCCTCCCCCTTCATGTTTCTACACACCAAAACCATAGCCTTACCTTCTCCATTTCTACACCACCGCCGTTCGGATCTGCCATGCTTGCTATTCCACCATCGGAGTCCTAGGTCTGTAGCTTCTGCTTCTTCGCCGCGACCTTTGCTTCTCCGCAGCCGCCTCCATCCTCCATGGATTCGTGGTACCGCTTCGATGTTACCCATGCGCACATGGAGGGCCTCGTCAAGCGTGGTATTCTCCACGGGAGGACTGATATGGTGGAGTGGCTTGTGCCCAGCCATGAGGATGCGCCGATGCTGCTCGATGGCTACGTTGTCTCCTTCGTGCCCTTCCACTAGCGCAGACTCCCTCCCCACCTATGTTTCCGGGGTTTGCTGCACTACTATCAGATCGAGCTACAATACTTGAACCCTAATGGGATCTAGCACATCGTGGCCTTCATCACGATGTGCGAGGGGTACATGGGGATCGAGCCCCACTTCGAGCTATGGAGATATTTCTTCTCCATCTCCTTGATTAAGAAGGAGAGAGGCTGGGAGACCTCGGTGCTGATGGGATGCGCGGGCATCCACCTCCAGGGGCAGCGGGTGGCCGATTACATGCCCTACTAGCTCTCTAGATCCAACAAGGAGTGGCACTCGCATTGGTTCTACCTAAAGAATGACCCTGCCACTCCCTTGCCGGTCTTCTCTGGGCGCCTAGTCGAAGAGGTACCACCGTCATGGCCGTGGGGGCCACCCATCAAGGAGAAGAAGAGGATGCGTGACCTCCTCAAGGCCATCGCATTCCTGAAGACCCACGACCTCCGCGGGGCCGGCGTCATCGGGGGGTATCATGCGAGGAGGGTGGCGCCACTGATGGCGCGTAGCTCGTCGGGACGACGCTCGCCTAGGGGCTGCTCCACGACAGCGAGGTCACACAGTGCATCAAGGAGGCCATGGGGGAGGCCGATGCCGTGTTCCCGATCTTGGGGCATCCCATGATGCGATCGGACGTGGGCTTCAGCGAGCTGCCGGTGGGGTTAGTCTTCTGGGAGTCTGTCGCGCTGCTGCCAGAGCACGTGGCCGTGAGGGTGGTGTCAATGTTTTACCACCGGCAACCCGTCACGGGGTACCCGGGACGGTGATTTGTTCGGAGGGGTATCGGCGTTTGTAGGAACTCGATGGTAAACGCAGGGAGACAACGATTTATACTGGTTCGGCACGCCGGAAAGTCACGGCGCCCTGCGCTATTTGTTGCGTTGTGAGGTATGTTGTGGTTGTGTCTGTCGCTTACGTGTAGGTCTAGATAGGTCTGCCAATCTAGGGACCCCTGCCCTCCTTTATGTAGTCCAGGAGAGGTGGGAGTCCTAGTCGGTTACAAAGTAGAGATCCTAGTAGGATTATGTGTACTAGTCCTAGTAGGATTACATGAGGAGAATCCTATTTGGACTAAGTCTTCTTCTCTCTTCACCGTGCGGAACCCTATGGGTCCCGCATCGACAAGCCCCCGAGCATTTCATGATTGAGCTTCAAGGGCCGGGTTGTTGTAGACTTGTTCCGAGTTCTTTCTTGAAGTGAAATCTTGAGATGGTCTTCTTTGTCTTTTCTCCGGCTGATGTGCACTTTTGGACAAAAGTGCACTCAGTGAGTGTAGCCCCCGAGCCTCTTGCTTTTGCTTGCAAAAGTTGGAGGGTCCCTTTAGTCTTCTTGGTTGCTCCGAGTTCTTTTTCGGTGGGTGCAATTTTTCGTAAAAATTGCACTCACTGAGTGTAGCCCCCGAGCCTCTTGCTTTTGCTTGCAAAAGTTGGAGGGTCCAGATTCTTGTCTTCAAAAATTTTTGGGGTTATGTATCCCGCAGCCCCCGAGCCTTCTCCGAGTACTTTTCTTTAGAATAGAAATCGGATGAAGGATCTTGATGTGTTGTCGTTGTTGTAGTCTTGAGTACTTGTATTCTTGGTCTTTCATCCTTGAATTCGAGCCCCCGGGCGTAGTTGAAGCGAATGCTGAGCCCCCGAGCTTAGTGTTTGACTAAGCCGTGATGCTCTTCCGAGTTGTTTTTTATTCCTCCAGGTCGTTTTCTAGACTTCTCTGGTTCTTGACGTACCTCTTCCTGGTTGTTTGCACTTCATCCAGGTTCTTTCTGAACTTGTATGTACCTCATCCGGGTTGTTTTCTGATCAATCCAAGTTCTTTTTTGTCTTGATTTCTATTCCCAACTTATCTGGGTTGTTTTTCTTCAATCCGGGTTCTCTCTGATCTTGTCTTGGTCCTTGCCGCACCTTGTAGGGGTTCTTTTTGATCAATCCGGTTCTTTTCGATCTTGTCTTGGTCCTTGCCGCACCTTGTCGGGGTTCTTTTTTTATCAATCCGGGTTCTTTCTGATCTTGTCTTGGTTCTTGCCGCATCTTGTCAGGGTTCTTTTTTGATCAATCCGGGTTCTTTCTAATCTTGTCTTGGTCCTTGCCGCACCTTTGTCGGGGTTCTTTTTTTATCAATCCGGGTCTTTTCTGAAATTGTCTTGTTACTTGCGTAACCTCTTTAGGGTTGTTTTTCGATTGTTTGGGTTCTTTCGAACTTGTATGTTCCTCATCCGGGTTGTTTTCTCGATCAATCCGGGTTCTTTTCGAATTTGTCTTGGTACCGCAAGCACCTCTTGGGGTTGTTTGCGCTTCATTCGAGTTCTTCTCGAACTTGTATGTACCTCATCCGGGTTGTTTTTCGATCAATCCGGGTTCTTCTGGACTAGCTCTCAGGAGCGTGTTTTCCTGATCTCATGGTACCGATGTAGCTCCCCTGCATGTTAAACATAAAAATATGTTGTAAATGACATTCCGGATATGAAGTGGGGAGCATGTCCCATATTTGAATAATCAATTAGGGGCAGGCCCCTGCATTATGAAATGCATATAAACTTTTTGCGTCTTGCTCTTGCTAGGCCATGCAAATTCCTCAGGTAGTGTCTTGTTACGTTTAAGCACTTGAATCTCTGGCGTATGGTTCAGAGGTTCATGACGTGACCATGTGAGCCTGGCACTCGGTTCGTGACCATCCATGTGAGTAGACAAGCTTCACGGATTAAGGCGTGTTCTACCTGAGGAATTCGGCGACCGTTAAGAGAAGACCTAGAGCACTATGTTTGCTCGCATGATGATTTTTTGTGTCTTCCCTTGCTAGGTCGGTTAATTTTCTGGGTAGTAGCCTGTTACGTTTAAGCACTTGAATCTCGCGTATGGTTCAGAGGTCCATTGACGTGACCACCTGTATGGTTCAGAGGTTCTTTGACGTGACCATCCGTATGATTCAGAGGTTCATTGACGTGACCATCCATTCGAGAAAACAAGCTTCACGAATTAAGGCTTACTATCCGAGAAAATTAACAGCCGTTAAGGGAAGATAATATGGCCACAAAGGTATATGAATAATATCCGGAATATATAAAAAATGAGACATGACTTAGCTTGGTTTATGGCCGAGTCGTTTGTTGATGGGGTAAACCAGTTGAGTGGCCGGTATGTCGAGTACTCGGAACAACTCGGAACCTGTCGTCGTGTTCTCTGAAGCCTTTGTCGTGGTCGTTGCCGACAGTGTGCGTACGGTGCATCCATCCAGCTTGACGTGTGTGATGGAGTTGTCGCGGGTGCCGGATGAAAGTTGATCTTTGTCTGTGTATGTGTACTAGTTCACATATCCATCTTGTAGTCTTGTATGTGTCCAGTAATCAATTTGGATGGCTTCTGGTCTTGCTTGTACGTATATATACACATACGCCTTCCTTGTATTTGTTTGTTGTTGTGGCGCCGTGGGATGTCTTGATGTAGTCAGATGTCTCCGGATATACAGAGTTGATTTCGGATGTCACGTTCTTGGAGTTGAACTCGGATGTTCTCGGATAAATCCCAGTTGTCCTCCGATCCAGCTCCGTATCCGAGTTGATAACGCTGGGACGTACTCCTTGCCGAAGTTGATGCTAGCTGATCCAACATGTGGTGATGTCGGACTCTTCGTCATGGCCGAGTAGTTGACTGACTCCTGACTTGTGCCTTGAGTCTTCTACAAATTTGAATGTGCGGCTTCACTTGCTTGCTTGTTGAATCAGGACACCTTGGCCATGCGCAGAGATCCGTAGCGAGTTGTTGATCGTGGTTGATGGGAATTGCAGCATCTTGTTGACAAGGGCCGACGAGAACCGCGATGAATTTTGATATGAGGTCCACCGAGCTCTCGAACGCAAAGCGCCGAGAACCCCTACCTGGCGCGCCAGCTGTCGATGTTTTACCACCGGCAACCCGTCACGGGGTACCCGGGACGGTGATTTGTTCGGAGGGGTATCGGCGTTTGCAGGAACTCGATGGTAAACGCAGGGAGACAACGATTTATACTGGTTCGGCACGCCGGAAAGTCACGGCGCCCTACGTCCAGTCTGGTGTGGATAGTATATTACGCCCTGCGCTATTTGTTGCGTTGCGAGGTATGTTGTGGTTGTGTCTGTCGCTTACATGTAGGTCTAGATAGGTCTGCCGATCTAGGGACCCCTGCCCTCCTTTATATAGTCCAGGAGAGGCGGGAGTCCTAGTCAGTTACAAAGTAGAGATCCTAGTAGGATTACGTGTACTAGTCCTAGTAGGATTACATGAGGAGAATCCTATTTGGACTAAGTCTTCTTTTCTCTTCACCGTGTGGAACCCTATGGGTCCCGCATCGACAGGTGGCAAACCATGCTGTGGATGAACAAAGGAAGAAGAAGAAGGACGATGAGGAGAAGAAATGGTGGTCGAAGCAGCGAGCGAAGCTACAGCGAGGGAAGCGGCGTTAAGGTTTGTCGAGAGAAGAGGAGGAAGAAGAAGAGGAGGAGGATGATGGCTTTGGGTCGCCCATCCCATGGGATTATCTGGCCACCAGGGATGAGGACCCGCCTTCACCATAGGCAGGGCCCTTCCTGTGGCATGCCACGGGGCAGGAGGGGGAGGACGTGCCCCCGGAGCCAGCGGAATCAAACTGCCCCGCTCCGTTCGGACCTTCGACGGCGGCCTCAGAACTGGTGGAATCAGGCTGCCTCGTCTTGTCAGGGCCTTCGACGACGGCCTTGGAGCCGGTGGAATTAGACCATCCTGCTCCATCTGGGCCATCTATGGTGGCCCCAAAGCCGACGGAAATAGGTCACCCCGCTCTGTCCAAGCCCTCGGCGGTGCCTCCAGAGTCAGCAGGAGGCGACCATTCTAATTCATCCGAGCTCTCCGAGCTGAGGGAGGGCTTGAAGTGACAACATGTCGACAAGGAGCAGTCGGGGTCGAGCAAGCCGGCCCCAAAATGTCCTCGCATGTTGGCATCAGGGTGAGTCAAGAGTTCTTTCGTCCTTTTGTCTTAACAAATTTTTACTGGGAACTGACCGCCATGTCCCTTGCAGCATCAAAGGACGTGGGACTCTCCTATGGCTCGCTCCAAAAAAGATCCTCCTCCAGCAAATGCACTAGGAGCTGGCAGGCACCACGCTGGCGGTGACTATGAGTGGCGTTGGGGTGGCCACGGCGTCGACCGGGGAGGCACAATCGATGACTACATCCATGGGAGAGCAGGCGGAGGAGGGCACATCTGGGGCACCCATGGTAGGGGCGCGCACGGCCGATCGTGTCCTCGATGTCGTAGGCAGAGGCGGCATGGCCAGAGCCATTGTCCATGCAGGTGGCCGTGTCTACGGTGGGGCAGACGGAAGGGGGCACACCCAAGGCATCCTTTGCAGATGTGGCGATAGGACAAGCCTCCGTGTCCACGTCACCCGCCCCCTCTATCGCTAGAGGAGCCACTCTAGAGGAGCTACCACCGCAAGAGAGGTCGGTGCCACTTGAGGTTGGTGCAGGGATATCCCGGTCTCTGGTCTGAGTGGCTACCCTTGATGACGCAACAGAGGAGAGGGAATGGGGGAGCATCCACATGGAGGTTGGGGACGCGGTTCGTGCCTTGACCACCATGCTGAGCTCGATGTGCGACATTGTCACCCCGGTTGGCTAGGTATGATATGACTGTACTTCTGACCCTCATGTTCTCTTTCCGCGCCTCTAAGTCTTGTCTTCTTCGCAGATCCTTATGGCCCACAGCCAGGAGAAGTCCCAGTTCCTTACCGATGAGACGCGGCGGAGTGAGGGGTTGGCCGCACAGTTCACTGTCGCCCATTAGGAGGTGGCTGAGCTTGCCCCTACCGCCCGAGAGGTGGCTGACCTCCGAGTCAAGGAGAAGGATGCTCGCGACGACACTCGTGAGGCCGAGGAGAAGCTCGTGGCCCTGATCGAGAGGGTGCGCATTGATGTTGTGGTGGCTAAGCGTCTAGGGAAGGAGCGGGACAATTTGCCTCGGGCCGTAGAGGAGCTCCGCATGGGGATTGACCTAGCTCGCCAGGAGTACCCCGACGCTCAGTAGCGGATCGACCACCTCGAGGATGAGCTTTAGGGGGGAGAGGGACCTAAAGGTTGCAGCCGAGGGCGTGTCCACCGGGCTCGCCGCGGAGGTCAGTCAGCGCTAAGAAGAGGTCCGACGCCTGGAGGCCAAGGTGACCCAGCAACGCGATGAGGTGTGCAGGCTTCGGGCGGATGTGAATGGTAAGTCTCCGGTTTCCCTTGTTGTCTTTCTCCCTGGAATCTATGGTAAGCCTTTTGACTCGGTCGGTACGTGACTTGGACAGGTCTCGACGACAAGCTCGAGGCAGAGGTGGTGAAGAGCCATGGCCTAGAGAAGGAGCTCAGCAAGGTGACGGACACCCTCTAGAAGGAGAGCAAGGAACATGACAACATGTGTGTCACCGTCCAGCTGGTCTATGATGAGCTTGAGCTGGCCACGGAGCAGGAGACAAGCTCGCTCGTGGTTCACGCCACTTGGATCATGGACCGGGCATGTGATATGGTAAGGGGCGCGCTTCGCTTTGGTGTTCACCGATCGTTCACGATCGCCCGTTCTCATTATGAGAACATCGATCTGGCGACGATGAGCCAAGGCTTCGCACCTGTCTATACCGACGTCGAGCTAGACGACATCGAGAAGGAGGTGGCCCCCTAGCGCATGACCTTTCTACCAAGATAGAAGATGAAATCATCCCCCCATGGGGTTAGTTTAGTCAGTTAGGTTAGGTGGCGCATTTGTAATAAGCGGACAAGTTCCAACCCTTTTGTTTCATTTAAATAAGCTTGTTCTTTTGTTTCGGTTAAACAAATTTGTTCTTTCTCCCTTTTTATGTGTAAAAAGGGTTAATGCGTTCCAACCCTTCCTGCTGTTAAGACTATAGAGCTCAAGGTGTGGGCCAAAAACTCTAATCACGCTGGTAAGCAAGAGTGCCGTAGCTGCTGGGGCGTAGGTTTCTTGCATTCTGACCAATTTTACTCAGCGTTCATTTTTGCAACATTGCCTCTAGGTTTTTAACGTGAGAAAGGGTCGGGCATGGCGTCTATTTTAGAATGAATATATATATACCCTTATCAGCCCCCGGGTGAGTCCTGACCCCTTGCCGTTGCTGGGGTCTAGTTTCACGAAAGATCTAGGGGATGATAGCAAAACTGGTAAGAGAAAGCGTTTTTTGTTTCAGAAACATTATTCTTAGTTTTTGTACATACCCCTCCCTAGGATCCGAGCCAGCATCCTGCGACCGCGCATTTGGCCTCCTTGTGAGTGCAACTTCCCTCAAGCCCCCGCGTGTTACAAGGGTCCGGTCATGGGGTTAGCTCATCTTTGCGATCGTCATCCCTCAAACGTTTTTTCCATAAAACAGAGGGGCTGAGCCATGCCACATTTTTCCTCGATGGACGAAACATGGTGCTCGATGAGCTGTTAATGGGCTAGTCCAAGTGGGGCCCTGGCTTCCCATTCATGGGGGGTCTGGCATGGGTCAGCTGGTGACCGACTCTAGATTTTCAATGGCCAATCCATATAGTTCTCAGGTCTGTTCGATCGGCCCCAAGGGCTTGTTGCCTTTCTTTAAGGAAAAGCCATGGACTGGGAACCGATCATGACTTGAATGAGGGCTGGGATGCCTACGTCGCTTGTGCGCCCGGGTACTGGCCACAGTGGGCCCATCCCTTTCCACCCCTCACTCTAAGGGTGCCCCGGAGTGGCTGTGAACCCATCAGAGGGCTAGCCTTTGAACTCATGGGCCTGAATGGGCCACAGGAGCATTTTAAGCTCTGTATCCCTCCTTACCTATGATGGTTCTTGCGCCTATCTACACTGACGCCAAGCTAGACGACATCGAGAAGGAGGTGGCCCCTCTAGCATAGGACTTACCTACCGACATAGAGGACGAGATCACCCCTAAGAAATTAGTTAGGTAGATAAGCCAGGCGGCAAACTTGTAATAAGTGGGCAAGCTCTTAAATTTTATTATGACCAAACAGATTTTTAGCTCTTCTCCCCTTTTTGTATAAAAAGGTTAATGTGTTCTGACCCTTTCTGTCATTAAGGCTATAAAGCTCGGGGTGCGGGTGAAAAAACTCTGATCACGATGGTGAGCAAAAACGCCATAGCCACTGGGGCATAGGTTTCTTGTAGTCCGATCAGTTTTACTCAGCGTTCGTTTCTACAACCCTTGCTTCTAGATCTTAACATGAGAAAGGGTCGGGCATAGAGAATGTCTACCGGATAGATATACTCTTTAATGTGTTTTGACTCTTTCCGTAGTTAAGGCTAAAAAGCTTGGGGTGCGAGCAAAAAACTGTGATCACGCTGGTGAGCAAAAACGCCATAGCCGCTGGGGCGTAGGTTTCTTGTGGTCCAACCAGTTTTAGTCAGCGTTTGTTTCTGCAACCTTTGCTTCTAGATCTTAACGTGAGAAAGGGTCAGGCATAGAGAATGTCTACCAGATAGATATGCTCTTATCAACCCCCAAGTGAGGCCCGACCCCTTGCCGTTGCTAGGGTCGGGTGTCACTAAAGATCGAGGAGTCGATAGCGAAACCGATAAGAGAAAGCGTTCGTAGATTAAGGGTAAAAGCGACGTAGTTGTTCGATGTTCCAGGCATTGATGAAGACTTTGCCATCGATGGTCTTGAGCTTATAGGTGCCTAGTCAGAGCACCTCCACGACGACGTACAGTCCCTCCCACGGCGGAGAGAGATTGTGGTGGTTCTTATTGCTCTGGACGAGGCGGAGCACCGGGTTCTCGACGTTGAAGGCCCGACCCCGCAATCGATGGCTGTGGTACCGGCGCAACGCTTGCTGGTACTTGGCCGAGCAGAGGAGGGCAACATCGCATGCTTCATCTAGCTAGTCCATGGCATCCTCGAGGGACACCTCGGCTCCCTGTTCGTCATACGCCCTGACCCTCGGCGCTCCATAATCGAGGTCGGTCGGGAGGATAGCCTCGGAACCATATACCATGAAGAATGGTGTGTAGCTAGTGGCCTAGCTAGGGGTCATCCTCAGGCTCCAGAGCACCACAGGAAGCTCTATGACCCATCGTCTACCAAACTTGTTCCACCGGTTGAAGATCCTAGGCTTGAGGCCTTGTAGGACCATGCCGTTCGCGCGCTCGACCTACCCGTTCGTGCGGGGGTGCGCCACGGCGGCCCAATCAACACGGATTTGGTATTCATCATAGAATCAGAGGAACTTTTTCCTGGTGAACTGCATGCCATTGTCTGTGATAATGGAGTTCGGGACTCCAAAGCGATGGATGATGTCAAGGAAGAACAGCACGTCTTGCTCGGACTTGATTGCGGAGATCGATCGAGCCTCTATCCACTTTGTAAACTTGTCTACTGCGATAAGCAAGTGCATGTAGCCCCTGGGCGCCCTCTTTAGAGGTCTGACCAGATCGAGCCCCTAGACCACGAACGGCCACATGATGGGGATCATTTAGAGTGCTTGGGCCGGCAGGTGGGTCTACCGAGCGTAGTATTGACACCCTTCATAGGTTCACACAATCTGTTCAGCATCGGCTACTGCGGTCGGCCAGTAGAAGCCTTGTCAGAACGCATTTCCGACTAGGGTCCGAGGTGCGGCATGGTGCCCACAGACCCCACCGTGGATATCACTCAGCAACTGCTTCCCTTGTCTGATGGGGATGCAGTGCTATAGGATCCCGGTGTGGCTTTGCCTGTAGATCTCACCCTCAATAAAGACAAAGGACTTGGCACGATGCACGAGCCGCTAAGCCTCCATTTTGTCCATCGGCAGCACCTCATAGAGGAGGTAGTTGGGGTATGGCGTCCTCTAGTCAGCCAGAGGGTCGGGCTCTGTCACTGGATCCTCATTAAGCTCCATGACTTCGAGGTCAGATGGAGCCACTGGCTGGTTAGCCCCCGAGCCTAGGGCAGGTGGCCCATCACCGGTCTGTTCTGGCTCCTCATAGCAGACCGAGGGCTTGTACTGATCGCTGGAAAAGACACCCATCGACACCGGCTCTCGGTCGGACGATGTTTTCTCTAGCGTGTTGGCCGCCTCATTGAGACACCTCGAGATGTGATTGAGCTCGAGGCCGTCGAACTTGTCCTCCAGCTGGCAGACTTCTCGGCAATACACAGCCATCTTGGTGTTGTGGCAGCTTGATTCCTTCATGAGTTGGTCGATGACCAGCTGGGAGTCACCCCGGACGTCTGTCAGATACCCAACTCGATGGTGATGCGCAGGCTGTTGATGAGTGCCACATTGTTAAAGGAGGGGAAATGTATGCGAACCATGTACCTTGTGCGTACCCCGAGGGGCAAAACAAAGACCAGCCTCGCACCGGTGCCTTTCTTCATCAGCGATCCATCAAAGTACATCGTCCAGTACTCTTGGTCGATGACTGCTGGCAGCATTTGGATCTCGGTCCACTCTGCAACGAAATCAGCCAGCACTTGGGACTTGATGGCCGTCCGAGGGGCATATGAAATGCCTCGACCCATCAGCTCAAGTGCCCACTTCATGATTCTTCCTATGGCATACCAGTTTTGGATGACCTCACCGAGAGGGAAGGACGTCACGACCATCACCAAATGCGACTCGAAGTAGTGACGCAACTTCCTCTTGGTGATAAGGACGGCATACAGGAGTTTTTAGATTTGGGGGTAGCGAGTCTTGGAATTGGACAAGGCCTCACTAATGAAGTACATGGGACACTACACTTTGAGGGCATGTCGCTCTTCTTCTCGCTCTACCACCAGGGCTACACTGACCACTTGCGTGGTGGCCGCAATGTAGAGTAGAAGCGATTCCCTGTCGGTTGGGGGGACCAGGATCGGGGCCTTTGTTAGGAGCTACTTGACGTTGTCAAGTGCCTCCTAGGCCTCAAGCGTCCATTCAAAGCAGTCGGCCTTCTTCAGAAGATGAGGCATGAGATAAAGCGGCTGAGCGTGGTGAGGCACCCTGTAACTCGCTGTACCCCCATTATGTTCTTGATTGGGCCCATCATCGTGATGGCTGAGATCTTCTCTAGGTTGGTTTTGATGCCACGCTTGGAGACGATAAAATCTAGCAGCATACCCCTTGGGACCCCAAAAACTCACTTCTTGGGGTTGAGTTTGATACCGTTTGCTTAGAATTTCGCGAAGGTCTGCTCTAGGTCAGCTATGAGCTGGTCAGTCGGTTTGGATTTGACCATGATGTCATCGACGTAGGCCTCGACGGTATGCCTGATGAGATCCCCAAAACACTTGAGCATGCGGTGTCGATATGTAGCCCCCGCGTTCTTCAGGCCAAACGACGTTGTGACGTAGCTGAACGATCCGAATGGGGTGATGTAAGATGTCGCGAGCTGGTTGGACTCTTTCATCATGATTTGATGGTACCCGGAGTACGCACCAAGGAAGCAAAGGGTTTCGCACCCTAAGGTCGAGTCGACTACTTGGTCTATGCATGGCAAAGGAAATAGATCCTTTGGACTTGCTTTGTTGAGACCTGTGTAGTCAACACATATTCTCCATTTCCCACTCTTTTTTCATACAAGAACAGGATTGGCTAACCACTCGGGGTGGTATACTTCCTTGATGAACATGACCGCCAAAAGCTTCGCAATCTCCTCGCCGATGGCCCTATGTTTCTCCTCATTGAAGCGACACAGGCACTGCTTCACTGTCTTGGAGCCTAGCCTGATCTTCAAGGCATGCTCGGCGACTTCTCTCAAAATGCCTGGTGTGTCCGAGGGTCTCCACACAAAGATGTCTCTGTTGGCACGAAGGAAGTCGGCGAGCGTGCTTTCCTATTTGGAGGAAAGCATTGTGCTGATGCGTACCACTTTGCCCTCAGAGCCACTAGGCTCTGTGAAGACCTTCTTGGCGCCCTCTATAGGCTCAAAAGACCCAGCCGGCCGCTTGAGGTCGGGTGCTTTTTCGATGACCTCCTCCCTGATGGCCGGAAGCTCTTTAGAGTCGACAATTGCCGTGGCGTGTTCGCAGCACTCGACCTCGCACTCGTAGGCGCACTGAAAGGAGGTGCCGATGGTGATGACCTCTCAATGACCTAGCATCTTCAACTTCAGATAGGTGTAGTTGGGGATGGCCATGAACTTCGCGTAGCATGGACATCCCAGGATGGCGTGGTAGGTCCCATGGAACCCAACCACCATGAAGGTAAGGGTCTCTATCCTATAATTGGTCGAATTCCCAAAGGTGACAGGCAGATCGATCTGCCCAAGTGGCATGGCCTGCTTTCCAAGCACGATGCCGTGGAAAGGTGCCTTGGTCGGCCGGATGCGCGATCAGCGTACATGATGTTGAGGCCGCTACCTCCATCCATCAGCACCTTGGTGAGCCGCTTCATGCCGATGATCGGGTCGACCATGAGCGGCTATCTTCTCGACTGCGGGACGCTTTTCGGGTGGTCTGTCCGATCAAAGTTTATGGCGGACTCCGACCATCGAAGGAAGGAAGGCACGTTTGGCTCGGTCATATAGATGTCGCGGCACACAAGCTTCTGGCGGAACTTGGAGTCATAGGCCGCTGACCCTCTGAAGATCATGAGGCAGCCATCCAGTGTCGGAAATCCATGGTCCTTCCCCTCGGCGTCATCTGCGGCCGGCTTGGGGTCCTTCCTATGCTCCCCCTTGTTGGAGCCTCCGGACAATAACCGCTTCATGAGGACGCAGTCCTTGTATAGGTGCTTGATAGGGAAAGCATGGTTTGGGCATGGACCTTTAAGAAGCTTCTCGAAGTGGTCTAAGGTACCCATGACAGGCTTCTGACTCCCCTTGTGGTCGGCTGTGGCCACGAGCGAGCCCTCGCACCACTGCTTGTTCTTCTTCTTGTTGGGGCGGTTGGAGGCGCCTTCGCCGGCGTCCTCGTCCTGCTTTGCCTTGCCCTTGGGCCAGTCAAAAATAACCCCGACCACCTTCTTGCTCGAGGCATGGCTGGTGGCAATGTTGAGGAGCTCCTTGGTGGTTCATGGGCCCTTACATCCTAGCTTGTGAACCAGAGACTCGCAGGTGGTCCCGAATAGGAAAGCTCCTATGACATCGGCATCGACGACGTCGGGCAGCTCGTTGCACTACCGGGAGAAGCACTGGATGTACCCATGAATAGTTTCCCTAGACTTATGTCGATAGTTTTTGATATCCCATGGGTTCCCAGGACGCACGTATGTGCCCTGGAAGTTTCCCACGAAGATCTCTTTTAGGTCCGCCCAACTTTGGATTCGGTTGGGCGGAAGGTGTTCCAACCACGTTCGTGCTGAATCGGCCAGGAACAATGGAAGGTTGCGGATAATGAAATTATCACTATCCACTCCACCAGCTTGGCAAGCAAGCTGATAATCCTCGAGCCACAGTTCGGGGTTTGTTTCCCTAGAATATTTTGGGATGTTGGTCGGCAGTCGGTACCGCGGTGGGAAGATGGAGTTGAGGATGTGTCGGCCAAAGGCCTAAGGTCTCGGCAAGTCAGGGCTTGGGCTTTGGTCCTCACCACTATCATAGCATCCGCCATGATGAGGTGGTAACCATGGCTAGCCTCCTACCTCTCATGGCCATGGGCACACTTGCAAGCATCTAGGGTGTTGCGCGTGTCGTGGTGGAGGTCGAGATGCTCATGCACCGGGGCCACGACGAGCGGCCTGCCGCCTCACTGCGCCTGTTGGATTGACACATCCCTATTGGGTCGCTCTGAGGGTGCACACTGGCTGGCTTCGAGCTCGCATCATTGGGACAATGAGCTATTAGCCTGCTGCATCGCCGTACGCTCGAGTAGCGTGCGAATCTCTCGATGGGCCCAATGATCCTTGGGTGTCGTAGGCTCCAGAAGCCCCTAGAGCAGGGCTGTCGCGGAAACAATGTTCTGGCTTGCCCGGGTGAAGTGTGGGAGGGCTTTGTCATGCTCAATGATCCTTTGGTTCACGCCACGGGCCACGGCGCACGCACGCCCACCGTCTCCATGGCACTCGATCTCTCGCTCGAGCTCCGCGCTTTCCTGCATGAGCTAGAGTTGTGCTGGTTTGAGCTATTGGTGCCACGCCCTCAGCTGCTCTACCCGCAGGTGAGGTGGGGCCCCTACACCCCCCTTGACCTCATTGTCGAAGTCATCTATTTGGGTAGCCCCTCCCTAGTGGACGCTTTTGATGTATCCCTCGGGGGTACCTGTCATGAAACATTCTCGCGAGGGGTGATGGCTCCACCTACTGGAGTCAGAGTCAGAGGGTGACTCTGATTCTCCTACGAGAAGGTTATGGAAAGATTCCATGACGTATTCGGTCATCCCCATGAACTTGTCGTTCATAGGGGATGGGGGCGTGTGCTGCGCCACAAGGTGGCCAACGGTCTCTGCGGCGTTGCGCAGACCAAACAGAAACGTTGTTAGGGCACTCCGAATGAGGTATTCTGGGGAGAGCGGCTCTCCTCTGGCAAGCTGCATCATGACGTTGGTGAACGAGAAGGTGAGGTGGCATAGGTCCTCCCAGGATGTTCAGGGTCCTAGGAAGGCACCAAGCTAGCACTCTAGCCTTCGGTAATCGAAGCCGAGGAGCTAGTCACTCCTGGGGGCACGGGCCTCCAGTGCGTGCAGCTGCAGCTCCTCAAGCGTCTCGGTGATCGCGTCGAGGCCGGTGGAGTGGAGAGGCTGGTCAGCGGTGGGAACCTGGGCTAACTCTCCCTCCAACGTAACGATGAAGTCCAGGGTCCCAAAGCACACGTGCACCCCCAGGACCTAGCTAATGCCGTGACTAGCCATCTGAGGCCTGATGTGGATGTTGAGATGCACAAAAAGTCCCTACCTGGCGCGCCAACTGTCGGTGTTTTTGGACCACCGATGAGTAAATTTGTATTTGCGCGTCTGACTCGGATGGTGTGCTCAGAGGACACAAGGGTTTATACTGGTTCAGGTGGAATGTCCCTATGTCTAGTTTGCTGCTGCTCATGTTACCAGCACTTGGTTTGTAGTAGGGGTTACAAACAGATGAGGGAGGGAGAGGATCCCAAGTCTCAAGTGGAAGGAGTGAACGGCTACTGAGAGCTCGCTTGCCGCTCAGCCATGTGCTCGTATCATGCTCTTGTGTCTAGATCTCCCCTTTCATGGGGCACCCTACTTCCTCTTTTATAGGCAAATGGAAAGCATGGGTTATAGAGGAGGAAAAGGAGAAGAACGAGAGAGAAGAAGGCTTCTAAGGTTGCCGAGTCCTTCTTCTCCTTCATGTAGGTCCCACCAATCCTATAGATGTCAATAGGGATGGCTCCATGTCATGGCCCTGTTCATCACTGGTGCCATGCGCAGGCGTCATCTGCCGGTCATGGCATTCCACTCTGTCTTGGCGGACATCGTGGTGAACTAACACGCCTATCAACATTCGTACAAGGATTAGACAGAACAGCACCGGCACGCCCGATGTTGTTCTTGATGTGAATCCCCAAGTATAGCCCATCATGGCCACGGGTTACATCGAGGCATGCCAACCTCTTCCCTAGCATCAGAGTTTTGACCCAGGCCCATACGCTTGGATCTAGAGTGGTTGGCGGTGGTATGGGTCCCTATTAAATGAGACGGAACCCGCGTCCTCGAGGTCGGGCGAGATAGAGCCCACGACCTTGGGCGAGATGGAAACCGCATCCTTGGGGTCAGGCGAGACGGAGCCCGCACCCAAGGGGTCAGGCGAGACGGAGCCCACGGCCTCGATGTCGGGCAAGACGGAGCCCATGGCCTTGAGGTCGGGCGAGACAGAGCCCGTAGCCTTGGGCAAGATGGAACCCGCATCTTGGGGTCAGGCGAGATGGAGCCCGCACCCAAGGGGTTGTGTGAGATGGAGCCCGTGGCCTCGAGGTCGGGCGAGATGGAGCCCACAGCCTTGGGGTCGGGTGAGACCTTTTAATACATCTCGAGCCATCCGGGGAAGCCAGCGTGGACGCTAACTTCCTTGCTTTGGGTATCCCTAATATCGATACCCGACACAACTAAAACACTTGAAACATATACTTGCAACATGCGTATATAGCCATTGCAACATAGGCAATATCTAGATGAAACACTTGAGAACATACTTATAAAACACCTGAAACACACTTGAAACACTGCATCATCGACGGCCACGGCCTACCTGGTGGGGAACTGCAATAGCTAGCAAGGGTCGCTCGGATGTAGTGGAGAGGAAGGATGACAGTAGGCAAGCGGCTGGGCACGGTGAAGAACACTGCGTCGGCTCGAAGAACTCGGCGGTGAGTGGTGAGTGGTGGTGAGGAGATAGGAAGGTAGGCGACGGCGCTCGAGCGTGGTGCAGCATGCCGCCGCTTTTCGATCGCCAGCAGCACGGTCGCGGTGGAGCACACCACGATGGTGCAGGCATGGTGGTGATTCGAGGGTGGGTTCAAGAATGGATGCTGGTGCAACGAAGATTTGAGAGAAAGTGACGGATATTTTTTATTTTGAGCAATGCGAGATGGGTGCATCTGTGCGGAGGGCAGTGTTGGGCCATTCAGGCGGGTGTCGAGTGAAAGCCCTAGTTTGGTTTTGGATAATTGATGAAACCTAGCACTAACCGTTGTCATAAGTTGTGAAAGGAGCTAGGTTGGTGCAATCCAAGTGTGGAGCATGGTGATGAAGTCCATGGAGATGGAGATGGACATGTGTTGAAGATGATCAAGCTCAACTTGGAAAAGACGAAAGAGAAAAACAAAAACCGAGTGATCAAGGAAAAGGTATATGATAGGTTTTTGTTTTGCACTTAAGACACCATAGAGGATGTGAGTGACTTAGGATCGATAGCCATACTATAAAGAGGGGAAATCTTTGGCTAAACGATTTATGGAGTGCCACTAGGTGACATGATTTTTGCATATGCATTTAGGAACCTAGTGTGCTAACTTTGACCCTTGTAAAATGCTTTGAAAAATGCTAACACACATGCACACAAGTTCTACACTTTGTGGTTAGCAAGTTGAAAGTAAGGGCAAAGTGGTTGTGGACTTAGAAAAAGAAAAGGAGGAAGAAGTCCACGACCGGACGCTTGCCACGGATTGACCGAACTCACCCCAGCATGTCCGGTCATTTATAGCCAGCGGTGCGTGACTTGGCTGAGAAGGTCGAAGAACGATCGGATGCAGGGACCTGGCTCACGGCTGAGTCTGGTCACCTAGTCTAGAGGAGGGTGCAACATGTGGTAGCGATCGGACGCAGGAAGCATCATGTGACCGAACGCGCAGGGCCTACATCAGATCGATGATGATGTACGCTGACGTTGGCTCAGTGAGTGAGACAGTGTTGATCGAACGCCGCGGCGTGTCAGTTCACGTTCGACCGGGTGCATCCGGTCACTAATTTCCCGCTCTGGAATCTTACCGGACTTGATCGGATGCACTATGAACGTGAGTCCAGTCGTTTTGGTGACGAGTCCGGTCATGACTTAACCCTGGAGCGCTTGTTCACTTGATCGTTAAAGATCGATGCGTGAGATTTGAACAAGGACATGTGGATGGCTGAGGGCGGCCGGACGCTGGCCGACCAGATGCTGGGGTGCGTCCGGTCACCCCGAGAGTGCCCAATGGCTCTTTGAGTCTTGGGGCTCTATAAATAGGAAGGTACCAGCTTGGGGCTCACTCTCTTGGCACTTTGACATTCCTAACATCCTCGTGAGCCTAAGCAAACACCTCCCACTCATCTCCATCATTGATTCATCATCATAGTGAGATTGGGAGTGATTCCAAGTGCATTTGCTTGAGTGATTGCATCTAGTGGCACTTGGGGATCGTTGTGGCTATGGATTTCTTATTTCTCTTGGTGGTTGCTGCCACCTAGATGGCTTGGAGCAACGGAGGAGCTTTGGCATGAGTTGGTGATTGTTTGTGGCTGGCTCCGATGATTGTGAGGGGTCTTGTACCTTCCCCGATGGAGAGCCGAAAGGTAACTCTAGTGGATTGCTCGTGTCATTGAGTTACCTTACTTGTGGGTAGGTTCTTTCGGTGTCCAATCATGTGGACGAGGTTCGTGCAACACCTCTTAGCCGCCGAACCACCAAGTGTTGGTCGACACAACTGGGACTAGCGTGCTGGCAAGCACGTGAACCTCAGGAGAAAAATTGGTTATCTCTTGCCCTTTGGTATTCTCCCGGTGATTGAATTGGTATTCATCTTGTGATTGGTTCACTCCTCTACGTGGTGGTATAATCACCCTACTCACTCATTTACATTCCCACAAACTAGTTGTAGCAAGCTCTTTAGTGTAGCTAGAATTGAGAGCTTGCTTTGTAGCTTAAGTTCATTTAGTGGAACTCTTTAGTGTAGCAAGTGTGAGAGCTCTTAGTGAGTAGTGACTTAGCAAATTGTGTGCCCAGTGATCATAGCAACTAAAATTATTGGTGGTTTGCAACCCTTGTAGAGCTAGATCAAGTTTGCATTTCACTATTTGTCATACTAATCAAGTTGCTCTAGTGATCTTATAGATTTTTAAATAGGCTATTCACTCCCCTCTAGCCATATTAGGACCTTTTAAGTGGTATCGGAGCCGTAGTCACCGTTTGATTGAAGGCTTAACAACATCGGTTTCAAAGATGGCTCAAGTTATGTTCAACCATGTGGGGGGCAAACCACTGTTCTTTGATGGCACATGCTATGATTATTGGAAGAGAAAGATGAAGATGTATCTTGGTTCAATCAATGATCAAGTGTGGGATGTGACCGAGAGTGACTATGCTATCATTGATCCCAACAATCTCACCAACCAAGACAAGGCCAACAAACAATGCAATACAATGGCTCTCAACACCATATACAATGCCATTGATTCCAAGGTGTTTGAGCAAATCAAGGATTATGATAGAGCTAATGAGGTGTGAAAGAGATTGGAGGAAACATATGAGGGCACACCGACAGTGAAGAGTGCCAAGTTGTACATCCTCAAGGACAAGTTGACAAGCTTCAAGATGAAGGATGATGAGAGCATTCTGGAGATGTTCCATCGATTGCAAGTGATTGTCAATGACTTGAAAGCTTTGAGAGAGAAGATCAATGATGATGATGTCTCTCATCGGTTCTTGATGTTCTTACCTCCAAGATTTGAGATGTCGAGATTTCTTATCATAAGAGGAGGATTGAAGGAGATTACCCATAACCAAGTACTAGGTGATGTCATGACACAAGAGACATACCATATGGAAAGGGAGGGGGTTGACAAGGATGACAAGAAGGAAGACGAAGACAACAACAAGAAGAGTGTAGCATTCAAGGCTAGCTCATCATCCAAGAACAAGGGCAAGTCCAAGAAAGAATCAAGTGATGATAAGGATCTGAGTGACATTGATGATGAGGCCATGGCTCTATTTGTGCACAAGATGGGCAAATTCATGAAGAAGAAGGGCTATGGTGCAAGAAAGAGAAGAGATCACACAAAAAGCAAAGAATATGTGAGAAGATACTACAATTGCAAGAGCTCCGATCACGTTGTAGCGGATTATCCCTACAATAGTGACAATGATGAGGATGAGAAGAAGAAGAAGCATAAGAAGGACAAGAAGGAAAAGAAGGAGAAAAAGGAGAAGAAGATGACCTTCCAAAAGAAGAAGAAGGTTGGAGGCTATGTGGTCACTTGGGATAGTGATGGCTCTAGTGATGATGATAAGAAATCTATCAAGAAAGCACTAGCAAGCATCGCCATCAACAACAAGCCTTCCATCTTTGACACTCCATTAACATGCTTCATGGCAAAGCCTACCAAGGTAAAATATAATGTGAGTGATGATGATTGTGAAAGTGATGATTGTAGGAGTGATGAAGATGATGAGTACACCAAGGAGGAGCTCTTGGACATGTGTGAGCAAGTGCACACTTGCTTCAAGATGAAGAGAAAGGAGTGCAAAGAATTATGCAAGAAAGTTAAATTTCTTGAGCAATCCTTTGATGAGCTCAATTCCACTCATGAGGCTAATGGAAGCCCATGAGAAGTTTGGCAAAGCTCACTCTATGCTTGAAAAGGCCCACTCCTCTCTCATCGAGCAAGTCAAGAAGGAGGAAGCCAAGAAGGAGCAAGTGATTATGTCTTGTGATGTAGGACTAACATATGATATTATTGATGAATCTTTTTATAAGCCCATTGTTGTTGCTCCCACTAACCCTTCTTGTAGCACTACTACTTCTACTTCACCTTTGAATGCTGGTTTCACTTGTGATGTTTCACTAATGGTGGAAAATGAGACCCTCAAGAAGGTGAATGAGCCCACTCGTGCCTTAGGCAATGCCTATGGTAGAGATGCCCGCTTGCTAAAGTGTTTGGATAGCCAAAGATTTTCTCTCAATAAAGAGGGACTAGGCTATACCCCCAAAAAAGGCAAGGTGGCCTTTGTCACTCCCAAAGCTAGCTTTGTGAAGGGCAATGGTTGGTTTTGCAATAGATGCAAGCAAATTGGGCATATAGAGCAATATTGCAATACTAACAAGAACAAGCAACCTAATGTATCCTCAATTAGATTTGAATCTTGTTACATGCTTGTTAAGGGTGCCAATGGTGTGAAGGCTAAGTTCATTGGTACACCAATTGTGGGCCCAAAGAAGAAGGTCATTTGGGTACCAAAGACCTTGGTAACTAACCTTCAAGGACCCAAGCAAGTTTGGGTACCTAAAAGGAATTGATCTTCTTTAATAGGTCAATTATAAAGCCGAAGGAAGGCATTGGGTGCTTGATAGTGAATGCACACAACACATGACTGGTGATTCAAGAATGTTCAATTCAATCAATGCAAATGATAGCAATGGGATTGATAGTATTACATTTGGTGACAATGGCAAAGGCAAGGTCAAGGGTCTTGGTAAGATTGCAGTATCCAATGACTTGAGCATTTCCAATGTGCTACTGTAGAGATCTTAAACTTCAACCTATTGTCGCTAGCTCAATTGTGTGATCTTGGTTTCAAGTGCACATTTGGTGATGATGATGTAGAGATCATAAGTGTAGATGGCTCTAATTTGATATTGAAAGGATTTAGATATGAAAATCTATACTTGGTTGATTTCAATGCTAGAGAAGCTCAATTGTCAACATGTTTGCTCACTAAGTCTAGCATGGGTTGGTTATGGCATAGAAGGTTTGATCATGTTGGAATGAAATAATTGAACAAGTTGATCAAGTATGACCTAGTTAGAGGCTTGAAGGATGTCACATTTGAGAAGGATAAGCTTTGTAGTGCATGTCAAGCCGGAAAGCAAGTTGGTAACACACATCCTAAGAAGAGCATGATGAGTACATCTAAGGCATTTGAGTTGTTACACATGGACTTATTTGGACCAACTACATACACTAGCATTGGTGGAAGCAAACATGGATTTGTGATTGTGGATGATTTCACTAGATACACTTGGGTGTTCTTTCTTATTGATAAGAGTGATGTATTTGCAACCTTCAAGACATTCATCAAAAGAATTCACAATGAATTTGAAACAACCATTAAGAAAGTGAGAAGTGACAATGGAAGTGAGTTCAAGAATACAAGAATTGATGAGCTTTGTGATGAGTTTGGAATTAGGCATCAATTCTCGGCCAAATTACACTCCTCAATCAAATGGCCTAGTTGAGAGGAAAAATAGAACCTTGATTGACATGGCAAGATCAATATTGAGTGAGTACAATGTGAGTTATTCATTTTGGGCTGAAGCAATCAACACGGCTTGCTACTATAACAAGCGACTCTATTGTCATCCATTGAAGGAGAAGACCCCATATGAGCTCTTGAATGATAGAAAGCCCAGTATTGCATACTTTCGGGTTTTTGGTCGCAAATGCTACATATTGAAGAAAGGTACTAGATTGAGCAAATTTAAAAAGAAATGTGATGAAGGTTTCTTGCTTGGTTACTCAACTACTAACAAGGTTTATAGAGTTTGGAATTTGGCTAGTGGTACTCTTGAGGAGGTTCATGATGTGGAATTTGATGAAACCAATGGTTCCCAAGAGGAAGATGAGAATCTAGATGATGTGAGAGGCACTCAATTGGTCAATGCAATGAAGAACATGGACATTGGTGACATAAGGCCTAGAGAGGTGATTAATGTTGAAGATGACAAGAATCAAGTGCTCTCTAACTCAAATGTGCAAGCTAGTGGCTCTCATGATCAAGATCAAGCAAGTGCTAGTGATGACAAAGTGCAAGATCAACAAGTGGCTAGTTCATCATCTCAACCAAGTGATCAATCAAATGCAAGCAATCAAGTGCAAGTGCTCCAACCAACCAATGTTGCAAGAGATCATCCATTAGATTCTATCATTGGTGATACTGTGGGGGTATGGCCCTCGGTATCCATAAGACAAGACATGGGCCGCACCATCAGAGGTCGCCTAGCCCAAAAGATCAAGGCATGCACCGCAAGACTACATGAAGATGTGATTTATCGTATAATACCAAATAGGATATTTTCCTTGTAACCCTACCCCTCCAGAGTATATAAGGAGAGATAGGGGTCTCCTAGACGATATATCGAATCTGATCCACAATCAATACAAAATAACAGAGCACAGGATGTAGGGTGTTATGTCAAGCTGACGACCTAAACCTGTATAAATCTTGTGTCTTGTGTCTCTGTTACCATCTGGTTCGTATCACGCGCACCTCCACCGATTCATCTACTATCATGGGTATACCCCTCGGTAGACTGCCGACTAGATTTCATCGATAGTGGCGTGCTAGGTAGGGGGTGTGCATGCTGATCCCATGGCAAACTAGATGGCGTACCTCAAGGTCAACATCATCCATGACAAATTGGCATCTGCCGGTGGTGGCGCTCGATGTACCGATCGGCAACGTGATGCCCAAAAGAACTACGTCTCTATGTCTCCATACCTCGGTGGCAACGAGCAACGCCCCTTGTACCAATGTACTAGCGGTGGTGGATGTCACTGAGTCCATATGTTGATGCCCCCTCCACACCGACAATATCATCATCGGCTCGATCTCATGTTGACACGAGATGCAGACATCAGGCCTTGGCAGCGGCACCTACTAGTATGGCTTATTATATATTAAATTACATCTATTAACCATGAGCAGGCAAAAGATGTGCAGCCTCTCGAGCCATGCGAGTCGATTGCGAGTAATCGTCGATGATATCGAGGCTTGCCTGTACACCCTCGGCTGGGATTCAATCGTCTATGTTTTGTCATACGACTCCAACACAAGATTGAACACGCCCAACTATAAAAGCTAAGTTAGATTTTTTATCTACAATTAAATATTCTTATATACTTGCATGTCTCTTGATGCCTCCGTTTGTCTTTGTGACCATGAATAGTAGATGTGGCTCACACCATCGACTCATCATCGTCGATTCGCTGGTCCCGCGGCATCCTTCATCGTCGCATATCGCTATCAACACCGTTGGCTCATCGACCACATCGCCGGGCATGATCTAAAGGAGGGCGTACATCTACAAAGAGACATGCAATGATCGGATGCTCGTTAGCACTTTCAAGATCCGACCCTAGCTTGAGATCAGCACGTTTAGCTGCCCATTAAACAAGCTAAGCTATATTTTTGTTTCAATTAAATATACGACACATGTATACCCCCTGTACATCTCTATTTGTCCGCATGGCAATTATTGGCAGGAACCTAACTATGTCCCTCGCCAACAATGTGGATCCCATTGTCGTCTCGTGGTGGCCCTTTGTCAGCATGTCGTGGCTCTTGTTGTCGTCCCTTGTCGGTGGCACTTGTCGTTCAGTTCTCAGGCCACATCGATAGCTCATCGACATCGCCTGCTCATCGGCGGCTCTAGTCATCAACAGCATGGACCTCATCGTTGGCTTGTTGTCAGCGTGCCATGACACCCATCGACTATGCTCCTCGTCATCGACAATGGCTAATCTAGCACGCCGTCGATAAGCTCTCCTGAGTCGAACATGATCTACAATATCAAGCAAGCAAGGCCAAGGTCTATATGTGTATGTGCATGCATGAACAATTCATGCAAACCACGTCTGACTGTAGCTACTATGCCTGTTCGACTATGACTACACGTATGACTCCGTGCGTTCATCCGACTACATCGAGCAGTTCAAGCCCGCCGTGCAGCATCGCTTCTCCAACCAGATTGAATGCGGCTACGATAACGATCTCTCCGTATCTGATCTGCCTAAGGCCGACTAGTGGCATAAGGACGATGTCGCCCAGACTACTCGTTCTGATCACCTACCGCGTTGCAATGATCGTAGCGTAGAACGGCGCTGTGACGACCACGACCGCTGCCATGACAACATGCTAAAAAGCTCGAGGGCCAGGCAATTTCGTCGACGCCGACCAGATAACGTCATACACCACCGATTAGACATTTTGACTAAAGCTAAGTACTTCTACTATATCTGCATTTAATACATCTTTCTTCAATTATTTTCTCTGAGTTTTCGCCATGCTCCTCCAATTATTATTTCTTTGGTTATTTTCTATAATTAAATGTCTCCATGTTTAATATCTCTGTGTTTAAGATGTTCCATAATGCAATATCCGACCAGTTGATTGGACTGTTTGGCGCTCACTTCTACTCGGCGCTCACTTCACCGCCGACCAGTTGGTTGGGCTGCTCGGTGCTCGATTCTTTGCCAACCAACTGGTCGGATTGTCTGTCGCTTCATCATCAGCTACGCTTAGGGAGAACTAGATGGGAATTTTCCATCATCATCACCATCTGTGGCGATGACTCAGCTCCGTGAGATGGCAATCTCAACTCAAGGCTTTGAGGCGCATCGCTCTTCGTAAGAATTCTCCGAAGGTCCAACGCTGCGCTTCGTCGGCACCAAACAAGGAGACGGCTACATGCGGCAAGCCAGCAGCATGCAGGTCAACTTCAAGAATTTGGCTGCATCACCCGACATCGACTCATCATCATCCTTCGGCGACGCTCGTCAGCCCTCATCGATGGCTCGCGTGGTCCTCGCTATCAACTCGACATTACGAGGCAACTCACGACGACACATTGTGATTTTCACTAAGATCAATGCCAACAAGCAAAGGACAATGTATTATCTATAATACCATGCAAGATAAGTAAACAAACCATCACAGTGTTTGGACTACATCTACATACAGCCTTGAGCATGCATGCAAGAAATAAATTCCCTTGCTACCGATCTACACTCACGAAACGTGACTCCAACGTCATCAATCCAAACGAGCTAAGTCATGGGTTTTCCATTGAATATTCTAACATATATATAACTTTGTCTACATTGATAACTATCAACAGCAGCGGCGGCCCTGTGCTTTCTCCATTTGTTTTCCATAATTTTTCTCAAATTACTTATTTCTCCATGCTAAACATCTTTAAGATGACGTATACTATCGCCATTCAAATCGGACTACGCCCTCGCCTCGGTCGAACACGCTCAAGGGCTTTGCCTCTCCACGCAAATTGACTCCGCCAGGCTCTGATTACGCCTGTTTGCCTATGACTCTGCGTAGCCGCCGAGCCGCTCGAGCCACCGAGCCACCGAGCCGTCGTGCCACCGAGCCGCTCGAGCCGCCGTGCCACCGAGCCGTCAAGCCGCTGTGCCGAGCCGCTCGAGCCGCCGTGCCACCGAGCCACCGAGCCGCTTGAGCCGCCGTGCCACTATGCCACCAAGCCGTAGTGCCTCTGAGCCACCAAGCAAGCTGCTAACCAAGCCGCCTGAGTCATAATCAAGCCACGCCACGCCACGATGATGACCGCCGTGAAGAATTGCGTTGTGACAACAGCGACCGCCGCCATGGAGATAGGTCAGAAAAGCTCGAGGGCTGGGCAATTTCATCGTCGCCGACTAGTCACGTTCTCATTCGCGTTACCCAAAAGCAGCCCTATCCTTGATTTAGCACCTAAGTATGCATGAGCAGTAGCGCTCCGCACCATGGGTGATCGGCAGCGGCTCCATGGTGATGCCTATAGCCCCAAGTATGCATGAGCGGTAGCGCCCTGCATCATGAGCGGGCGGTAGCGGCTCCTCAGTGATGCCCATATTCCTAAGCATGCACAAGAATCTTGGGATAGAATGCCCCACACGTCTTGCCATGGTTAAGTGCTAAGCACTCTCCAATATTCTCCATGTTCTCTAAATTTCTCCATCTTCTCCAAATGTTGTCATGTTCACCAATGTTCGCCACAGTATAGTGCTAAGCACTCTCCATGTTCTCCAAATTTCTCCATGTTCTCCAATGTTCGCCACGGTATAGTGCTAAGCACTCTCCATGTTCTCCAAATTTCACCATGTTCTCCAATGTTCACCACGGTATAGTGCTAAGCACTCTCCAAAATTTGCCACGGTTAATTGCTAAGTACTTTCTTCATTTTTAAGTGCTCAGCACTCTCCAAATTTTACTCCTATGTCCAGTGCTAAGCACGGAGATTTTGTCCTTTATACAAATATGAATAAACTCCAAATAAACATAAACTGCTCAGGATATAAAATTCACCGATACATTGCTCCTGATAAACTCCGCTCTTATTTCTTCATCACCAAGTTCATATATTTTATTTTGAAATCATGTACTACCCATCCTACATATTTGTATTGCAGGATCATTGTCTAGGTGGTCGCACCATCTGGCCTTCAGATTTCTCCACCGATCAACTGGTCGGACCACTAGGTTCATGACTTCGTCGCCGACCAGTTGGTCGGGCTGCTCGGTGTTCGATTCTTCGCCAATCAACTGGTTGGATTGTTTGTCGCTTCATTGCCCGCTAAGCTAGGGACTCAGCATTCGGATTCTTCGTGCAAGAGTCGTCAGCTAAGCTGGGTACTCCCTTGGCGGTCGGATCTTGCTACGTCTCATCGGTGTGCTATCAACTTGCTTCATGATGTTTGGATCAGGGTGCTGATCTTGGGTAGCACATCTGGGGTCCTGATACACACATGACATATGACGTTGGCAAGCTTTCAGGCTTATTTTCTTTGACCCTACTACAAGATTCATTCTTCATCTTTCAGTAGGCTCAGGGCCTAAGGTGGCTACACTTCACCTGGTGGTGAATGTAGTGCCTTTTTTCCTGATTTACACTCCGATCTCGCAAACGGAGTCTAAGTGGCTACACTTCGCCTAAGGTGGAGATTTTTCAAATTTTTATCTTGAGCCCCTTACATCCTTCTGGCCAGCCTCACTTAGCTAAGTCTGAGATTTGCGTACCAGTTAAATTGGTCGGCTTCGACTTTCACCGCTCAGTTCACCAGTTAAACTGGTCGGCTTCACATCAAACTGCTCGGACTTGTTCAAGACAGCGTTGCTCAAAGGATACAAGGTGCTCGGGGACTAGCTATGAGGATATGGCCCCCGGTATCCATAAGACAAGACATGGGCCGCACCATCAGAGATGGCCCATCCCACGAGATCAAGGCGTGCACCGCAAGACTACATGAAGATGTGATTTATTGTATAATACCAAATATGATATTTTCCTTGTAACCCTACCTCTCTAGAGTATATAAGGAGACACAGGGGTCCCCTAGATGATATATCGAATCTGATACACAATCAATACAAAATAACAGAGCACAGGATGTAGGGTGTTACATCAAGCTGATGGCCTGAACCCCATCTTGTGTCTATGTTACCATCTAGTTTGTATCACGTGCACCTCCACCGATTCATCTACTATCGTGGGTATACCCCTCGGTAGACTGTCGACCAGATTTCATCGACATATATCTCAAGAGGTGTATAAACAAGATCAAAATTGGCATCATTTTGTGAATATTTCTTATTTGTGTCATCTATTGAACCAAAGAAGATAGAAAAAGCTTTGTTGGATGTTGATTGGGTAAATGCTATGCATGAAGAGCTAAATAACCACTACGGGATACAGTCGTTTCGCTGAGTGCTAGGGGCACTCAGCAATGGCCCAAAAACACTTGGCGACTGCTTTGCCGAGTGTCACTCGGCATACAACACATGGCATCTTTTTGTCGGCAAACAGCTATTTGTCGAGTGCTTTTTGTCGGGCACTCGGCAAAGCCTTTGCCGAGTGCCGAAAAAGCACTCGGCAAAGATTTACACTCGGCAAAATGAAAATGCGAAAAAACCCAAAAATAATAGCAAATTTTTTTTTCGGGGGAGGCCGCCACCAGCCAGCGCCCGGCCCGTCTTCATCAAAGTCGGTGCATTTTTTGCGCTAAATTCGCAGCTAACGCGACCGGCGGGATTTGAACTCACGATCTCTCCCTCACGTGTCTGCTGCTCTACCACTGTACTACACTGTCACTTGTGTCTAGATTCCGTTATCTATCCTCATATATTATACTAAACCGAGAATAAATTACTTGTTTGAGGTCCTAAATGAATTCAAATAAAAAAGTGGTCAACTACAAAGTTTCATAACTTTTCGAGATCTATAATTTTCATTTATGAAGTTTTTCCATCCGAGGTAGTTTGAAAAATTCGAATTTCAAATTTTAGAGATTCAAACGTAGTTTTGCATGATAAGATGATTTCAAATCAAAAAGTTGTCAACTAAATAGTTTCATAACTTTTGGAGATCTACAATTTTCATTTAGGAAGTTTTTCCATCCAAGGTCTTTTAAAAAATTCAAATTTTAAAATTTTCAAATTCAAACGTCGTTTTTGCATGACAAGATGATTTCAAATCAAAATGTTGTCAACTACAAAATTACGTCGTTTTTGCATGACAAGATGATTTCAAATCAAAATGTTGTCAACTACAAAATTTCATAACTTCTCAAGATCTACAAAGTTTATTTTGGTCATTTGTTCATCCGACATAGTGGTAGTAACATTGTTCACAAATCTTATATATCTCTTTTCTACTTTCATGAAACTAATTTGAGAGATATGAGAGATGTAGATTTTATGAACAACGTTATTGTCGCTTTGTCAAATGAAGAAATGACCAAAATAAACTTTGTAGATCTTGAGAAGTTATACAACTTTGTAGTTGAAAAGTTTTTCATTTGAATTCCTTTAAGGCCTCAAAAATTGCTTTGAAAAACTGATTTGCCGAGGGCCAAAAAAATGCACACGGCAAAATGCCTCTTTGCCGAGTGCCAAAACAAAGGCACTCGGCAAAATACATCTTTGCCGAGTGCCAGAAAAAAGGCACTCGGCAAAGACGCATTTTGCCGTGTGCCGAAAAATAGCACTCGGCAAAATACATCTTTGCCGAGTGTCAGAAAAAAGGCACTCGGCAAAGACGCATTTTGTCGAGTGTTTTTTTTGCCGAGTGTATTTTATTTGGCACTTGGCAAAGAGTCTTTGCCGAGTGCCCGATAAAATACACTCTACAAAGCCTCTGGCACTTGGTAAAGTGCCGGTTTCCGGTAGTGAACTTCGCAAGAAATCAACTATGGGAGTTAGTTGAGAGGCCTAAGGATCATAATGTGATTGGAACCAAGTGGGTCTTTCGCAACAAGCAAGATCAAGATGGGATCGTTGTAAGGAACAAAGCCAGATTAGTGGCTCAAGGTTACACTCAAGTTGAAGGTCTTGACTTTGGAGAAACATATGCCCCGGTTGCAAGATTAGAAACAATTAGGATCATATTAGCCTATGCTTATGCCCACAACATAAAGTTGTACCAAATGGATGTGAACATGCATTTCTCAATGGGTACATCAATGAGTTTGTGTAGGTTGAGCAACCTCCTGGTTTTGAAGATGAGAAGAAACCCAATCATGTTTACAAGTTGAGAAAGGCTTTGTATGGCTTGAAGCAAGCACCAAGAGCATGGCATGAGATTGAGGGATTTCCTACTCTCTAAAGGATTTAGGATGGGAAAGGTTGACATCACTCTCTTCACCAATAAGCTAGGCAATGACTTATTTGTGTAGCAAATCTATGTTGATGATATCATCTTTGGATTAACCAATCAAGATTTTTGTGAAGAGTTTATGGCAAGTGAGTTTGAGATATCCATGATTGGAGAGCTTAGTTACTTCCTTGGTCTTCAAATCAAGCAAATGAAGAATGACATATTTGTGAGTCAAGGCAAGTACATCAAAGACATGCTCAAGAAATTTGGAATATATCATGCTAAAGCTATTAGCACACCAATGGGGATAAATGGAAGCTTGGATAGTGATGCTAGTGGCAACATGGTGGATCATAAGATGTATCGGTCTATAATTGGAAGTCTACTCTATGTGACCGCATCAAGGCCGGATGTGATATTTAGTGTATGCATGTGTGCTAGATTTTAAGCCTCACCAAGAGAGAGTCGTTTGAAGGCAACAAAGAGAATATTGAGGTACTTAAAGCATACACAAAATGTTGGATTGTGGTACCCAAAGGAGCAAGATTTGAGTTGATTGGATATTCGGACTCCGATTATGCGGGATGCAAAGTTGAGAGAAAGAGCACATCGGGCACATGCCAATTATTGGGAAAATCACTTGTGTCTTGGTCATCAAAGAAGCAAAATAGTGTAGCACTTTCAACCACCAAAGCGGAGTACATTTTGGCCGGTAGTTGTTGTGCTCAATTATTTTGGATGAAGGCTACTTTGAGTGACTTTGGAATCAAATTCAAATAAGTGACATTGCTATGTGACAATGAGAGTGTCATGAAGCTCACCAACAACCTGGTTCAACATTCAAGAACAAAGCATATAGATATCCGCCATCATTTCATAAGAGATCACCAATAAAAAGGGGACATTTGTATTGAGAGTGTGGGCACTGATGATCAACTTGTCGATATATTCACCAAGCCACTTGATGAAAAGAGTTTTTGCAAGCTAAGGAATGAATTGAACATACTTGACTTCTCAAATATGTGTTGATGCACCCCCATATATGACATGCCTCTCCTTTGAGCAAAGCAAGGTAAAGTTGGTTGACATGTCATTCATCCATTGCTAAGGACTTGTTTAGTGCATTTAGTCATTCCTATCATGTCTTAGGCTCATTCATAGAAATCAAATGAATTTGATGCTTGTATGGTACCACTATTGCTTGTATGCTTAATATGATCTAGTGGTAGCATATGACATGTTTGTGGGCTTGTGAACCTAGTGTTTGATCTATAAAATAAGCTATAAGTGTTTAACTCAATATGGTGCATGATAGCCCTTCTTTGGAGGTGTGAAGAAGCTTGCCCTTGGATCAAACCGAGTTAAATATCTTTTGCAAGTGATCTAGATTGAACAAAATTGGGAAAATGATCCTCACTTCATATGGTTTCACCCCAACGTATCTAAAATTTGAGCTCACCTTTTGTGCTAATTGTTGACAAAGGGGGAGAGAAATTCACAATGATAAAGCACACAAGTAGGGGGGAGCAAGCTCATAAACTTGTATGTTGCATTTATATGAGCATTTACATATGCTTGCTTGCTTGGCACAAGTTTTAAATTTCATATCCATGCTTGTGTGGTGTATGCTAGATTGTAGAAAATGATTGATGAAATAAAAAAACTAGCATGCATAGGAAGAGTAACTAGACTTGTACTTATCATGTAAAAACTAGACCCTTTCATATAATGTTGATCTCACAGGGTTTTTCTAGTTTTTATGAATGTCTAGTTACTAATGGTGCTAAGGATGGTGTATATTGGTAACTCCGATTGGTATCACGCTTCAAAGGTCCATTCTTTACACCTTAGCATTATTTGGTAGCTATTACTCTCTCAAACTTCTAATCCATGCATATGTGCAAGCTTTCAAATCCAAACTCTTAGCACATATGTAGGGGGAGCTAATACTACCAATTTGGGTTGACGAAACTTGTCCATAATCTTTACACATGGTAATATGCTTGGGCAAGCAACATGAATCCAAAAAGATTTCATTGAATATCTTTGTAAATAGGTTGTCATCAATTACCAAAAAAGGGAGAAATTGAAAGCCCTAGTTTGGTTTTGGATAATTGATAAAACCTAGCACTAACCTTTGTCATAAGTTGTGAAATGAGCTAGGTTGGTGCAATCCAAGTGTGGAGCATGGTGATGAAGTCCATGGAGATGGAGATGGACATATGTTGAAGATGATCAAGCTCAACTTGGAAAAGAAGAAAGAGAAAAACAAAAACCGAGTGATCAAGGCAAATGTATATGATAGGTTTTTGTTTTGCACTCAAAACACCATAGAGGGTGTGAGTGACTTAGGATCGATAGCCGTACTATAAAGAGGGGAAATCTTTGGCTAAACGGTTTATAGAGTGCCACTAGGCGACATGACTTCTGCATATGCATTTAGTAACCTAGTGTGCTAACTTTGACCCTTATAAAATGCTTTGAAAAATACTAACATACGTGCAAACAAGTTCTACACTTTGTGGTTAGCAAGTTAAAAGCAAGGGCGAAATGGTTGTGGACTTAGAAAAAGAAAAGGAGCAAGAAGTCCACGACCGGACGCTGGCCGCGGGGTGACCGGACTCACCCCGGGCACGTCCGGTCATTTATAGCCGGTGGTGCATGACTTGGCCGAGAAGGCCGAAGAACTATCGGACGCAGGGACCTGACTCGCGGCTGAGTCCGGTCACCTGGTTCAGAGGAGGGTGCAGCGCGTGGTAGCGATCGGACGTAGGAAACATCATGCGACCGGATGCGCAAGGGCCGCGTCAGGTCGATGATGACGTACGCTGACGTTGGCTCGATGAGTGAGACAGTGTTGACCAGACGCTTGAGAGCTTGCTTTGTTGCTTAAGTTCATCTAGCGGAACTCTTTAGTGTAGCAAGTGTGAGAGCTCTTAGTGAGTAGTGACTTAGCAAATTGTGTGCCTAGTGATCATAGCAACTAAAATTATTGGATAGGTGGCTTGCAACCTTTGTAGAGCTATAACAAGTTTGTATTTCGCTATTTGTCATACTAATCAAATTACTCTAGTGATCTTGTAGATTTTTAAATAGACTATTCACCCCCTCTAGCTATATTAGGACCTTTGATTGAGGCTCACCAACGTGCGTTCGGATGAAACAGACACCCTACCCACAGTATTTCCGTTACAACAAGTTGCTGCTGACCCAGCAGAAGTAATGATCTCAAATTCTTTCCAATACACCGTAAGATATGTGTGCTACACTCCATAAAAAGGAAATTCAAAAAGAACTTTTTGATGAAATAACTCGACTAAAATTCCTGATGTTACATCTCATAATTATCTTACAGCTACAACTATAGTAAGTATACGCCAGGCTTTTGTAACTAATAAGTTCTAACACAACCAATTCTTAGACTACCATGTACTAACTTATATATATTATTCTAGTGTAGTTTCTTTGTCCTAATCAAGTATCCTATCTTGGCTCAAGTGCTGTGAATGACGCCTCATCTTTTGACTCAACTGTTGGCTCGCGGGTTGCTGTGGAAACTCCTTGATGATGGCGCTCTGAATCACTTGTGATATCTTGTAAGCAAAATGCTGGTTTGGACGGAATTTGGAGAGAGGAAGTACCAGTACTAAGAATGACATTCACCGCTGACATCGTTGGTCTATCTATTGGGCTCTCTTGAATACATAGCAGTCCGACGTGGACACATGTCTGTACTTGATCTTCAGAGAAGCTGCTAAGGAATGGATCCACTATCTCTAGAGTTGTTCCATTGGCCCAGTTCTCCCATATCTGCATTGGATGGGTGAATTCTTATTGCGGAAAATAGCTGTAAATAGAGATTATATATAAATGTTGTTACTACTCACTAGAGCTAAGAGGTCAATAGACTGCTCGGAATTGTAAAAGGCACAACTTCTTCTTCCTGTTATGATCTCTAGAACCAAAACACCAAAGCTATATACATCTGATTTGGTGGAATATTGCCCACGGATGACATATTCTGGTGCCATGTATCCACTGTAGGAAGATTTAATGTACTATTATGGCAGGTGCAGTCAATAATGGCATTTAATTAAGCCATGGTTGAATTCACTTACGATGTTCCCACGACGCGATTGGTAACATCCTTGGTTAATTTGGTCTTGTTCAAACAATCTTGCCAAACCGAAGTCTGAAATTTTTGGATTCAAATCTAGGTCTAGCAGAACATTGCTTGCCTTGAGGTCTCGGTGGATTATCTTCAACTGTGAATCTTCGTGAACATATTGTAATCCGCGAGCAATTCCACTTATTATTCTGAACCTTTCCCCCCAGTCAAGATCCTTGCTCTTCTCAGGATCGATCTGCCATTGAAATAAAGAACCTTGGCTGATTAGTCTGAGAATCTGAGTGTAATTTAACTAGCTACAAGATACTGTAATACTGATATGAAACTTTACCAAAGAGGACTGTGTCAAGGCTTCTATTAGGCATGTATTCACAGACAACAAGCTTCTCATGTTCCTCCAAGCAAACTCCGACAAGCCTTACAAGATTTTTGTGATGAAGCTTAGCAACCAAAACAAGCTCACTCTTTAGCTCCCCTATTCCTTGTGTTGAACCTTGTGAGAGCCTCTTTACTGCTATCTGTTCACCATCAGGAAGTGCTCCCTGCGGAAGTGGTAGCTACAGCTGAAACACATATTGATTTAAAGTTACAAATCCCTACTTTTTATGAGAAAGTTGCACATCAATTCTTACATTTGTATGTTAGTTTCATTTAGGTCCCTAATATTACAAATTCTTATGCTGTTGGATCCTTAAATATGAATAACAAAGTGTGTCTCACTTACTAATATACCTGTCACCGGGAGGGTATAAACAAATTCGTGCTTGTCCACGTCGAAACCCATACCATCATTATCCACTTCTCACCCACCCCAATCTTACCCATACCCATTGGATAACAATCAGTCTTATCCATACCCAAGGTTTTAAGTTGAACTACTAGTTTCTGCTACTGTTTTACACTTATAAATGCTATATATACATGTGGGCTCCACGTCAAAGCTGGACCCTAGAATGAAAACTCTGCATTCACACCTTAAAATTTTAGTGAAATTGATATAAACTAGTGTGATCACACCAACCAAGCTTGTGGTGTAGCTACCCATGGTGTACGAGAAACGAGAGGCCCTTGGTGTTTTGGCCGAAGCTCTACATAGTGATGCCGTTAGGGAGCGGTTTGGGTGAGGCCACATGGAGACCCACTTATGCCGGGGAAGGACCATGGATGGCCATCTAGAGAGTTATCCGACTAGAATATTGGCCCATTGCGAGGGGCTCGGACGATGACTAGTGGAAAGTGCGAGCTTTCCAATACCTCAAAAAAATAGTCATTGCGGGAGT
Organism: Miscanthus lutarioriparius; assembly: GCA_904845875.1. Taxonomy (NCBI): domain Eukaryota; kingdom Viridiplantae; phylum Streptophyta; class Magnoliopsida; order Poales; family Poaceae; genus Miscanthus; species Miscanthus lutarioriparius. The sequence continues at coordinate 111,193 of CAJGYO010000248.1, forward strand.
TTGCTAACTCACTTACATTTCTATATTTACTTGCATTCATTGGTGTGTGCTTTACCTTCTTAATCTAGATTGCTAGGTTAGTTGATATTGATAGGATTGGAATCTAGCGTGCAAGACCTTTAATCGTTAGAGATAGCAATACTTAGCAAAACTTTAGTGCAAATCTAGATAGACATGTAGGTTTTGATAATAGGTTTTAGTTGGCCATAGTTTTTAAGTTGACTAATTCACCCCCTAAGCGTCACGGTTCCTTCAATGATTAATACCAGACGACACGGAATACATATGCTAACTATGGGAAAAGCCCCCAACATTTAGACAAGATTACACCAAGCATGATGACATCACCGTCAACCTACTTTACTTGTAAGCCCCGTCTCCTCAGGTATATAAGAGAGACGAGGAACCCTAGCAAGGGGGACAGAGCAATTACACACTTTCACATGCACGCACCCATGAACGTGCCGGCGCGCACATACGCACCCACACACACTTGCAACTCACCCCTACGGTCTATCCGAACTCCTACCACTCGCACTTGGCACAATAATAAAACTCTCCTTTTGACATTGGACCTAGTGCTCAATCGCCTAATAGCTAGTATATATAATCCCCATGTCTCATGTGATATCCCGTCGAAACCCTGTGCATGACACAAAATTTTACTTGCCGGTGGTACGAGACATGGACACACCAGATGTTATTCTTATTAGTTTATGTTTTTAGTGGTAGTTTTTGTTAAAGCCCTATGTTTAATTAAGTTTTCAGGCACCCAAATCACTTTTTCTTGGGCGTTCACCGGACCTACAGTTTCAGTAAATAATGATTTCGAAAAAAATACGCTCATACGCGCAATAACAAGTTCACTTAAAAAGTACATGTAGAATTGAATCGGGCTGCAACTTTTTCTTTCCTATATGTCGTGTTGATCGATCAAGTCAAAGTCACTATCTGTTTGTGACGCCGCTTTAATTAAAAGCTAGACGTGCATGACCAGTTAAATAAAAAGTGTAAGTTAGCTTGAAACGAACGACTAGTTGAAAGGGGTCTTCCGTGACGGCGGTGATACTTCATGAGTAAGTGCAATTTTTCTTTTCCTCATGGTACAGACAATAGGTGAAATATATATACGAGTATAATCCTCCAAGTTAGGACTTTGGAATGTGGAACTTAAAAGTATAAGATGATGCGCACCTTGTAGACTGCACCAAACCCTCCTTGCCCAAGCTTATTTCTTTCAGCGAAGTTGTCCGTTGCAACTTTCAGTGTCGAGAGATCAAGAAAGGACAAATTAACGCTTTGCATGCTCTCCGTGTTAGACGTATCTTTCAAACAAGAATAAGTACCATGCACAACAATGAGAAACTTGAAGAAAAGATGCATATGCACGAGTCAATGAAAAAAATTATCCTGAGACAATTTTTTAACTTCACTGGAAAGACTGTAGCGTTTGGCCGGGATCCCGCCGGCTCTGGCTAGCTCCCACACTGTAGCGCAACTGTAGCGCGCAGGAGCTGGAGGAGCAAAAAAAAAAACGAGCTCCTCCGGCTTCGACGCTGTCAGTGAGAGAGGAAAGGAGGAGAGAGAAAAACGGCTCCGGTAAACAGTGTCGCTACAGGAGATGAACATGAGGAAGAGTCAGAGGAGCCGGAGCCGCTCGGAGCCCGGCCAAACGGGCTCTAAGGTTGAGACGTTCATCTATTTCTGCTACATTTGTATGCACTCCCTCCGTCCTAATTTATATGTCGTTTTAGCTTTTCTAGACACATAACTTTTTGCTACGTATGCATCCAATAAGCATCCACTTATTTTTCACCAGAGATTTAATTTTATTCATAACATTCGGAAGCACATATATATAGTAGCATTTTCTAAATATAAGGAACACACATTAAGCAACTGTAATGATTTCTTACATCTCATGATCTGGGAATCAGGAGGACTTACATGGTAATAACTCATCAGCTGATTTTCTCGATCCTGCTCCAGACACAAATGAAGACTAAAGCGGCAACAAGTGCTGAAGAAACTATTCCCAATGCAATGGATAAGATGGTAACTGATTTAATTCGCGTTCCTCCTGTAGCTTAGAATAATGACCAACCAGTGTAAGTAAAGATGATTAGGCAGTAACGGTAATAAATTTGTCATTATGTGATTAAGCACCATAGATTAGGTAGTGCCACGTCGACAGCCACGGTATTGCAAGTTTGCAACTCACCTCTGTCGACGACGGATGGTGTGACGGCCGGGCCCGGGGCTGCGACTGCGAGGTGCAGAAGTGGACTGCCGGAGAAGAGAGGATAGAGTTCAAACCGGTAGTTGCACCGTAACCCCAGAATCCTGCCCCCCGCTGCCTGCCGCTGAAAAACTTCATCTGCACCTTCAGTATCTGATCCAGGCATGCCCGGCAGTCGTCGGGCGACAAGTCCGGCGTGCACTGCGCCAGCGCGTAGATGTTGGGGTTGCTCTCGTCGAAGTGGTCCACCACCCCAGTGCCGAACCGCCACGAACGACGGCGCCGAGCAGGGCAGCCACGGCGGCGTCGAACGCCGCCGCTGGCGACGTCGTCATGTTCTCGCCGTTGGCGCTGATGTACTGCTTGCTGTTGTCGATGGAGGTGAGGAAGTTCTGGTACGAGAAGCGGAGGTAGCAGGGGTCGTAGTACACGGTGGCGTCCATCAAGTAGGCGTTGGCGACGCAGGCGGCGCAGTCTTAGGCGTTGGTGGTGGTGTCGCCGCGGCAGAGCGTGAGGCCGTAGACGGTGTCCGGGACGGTGCCGGCGCTGTCGGCGGCCAAGAGATGCGTGGGAGACGAGGAGGCCTTCCTGGGGAGCTCCGTGGAGAGGAGCTTGAGGTTGGATTGGTAGGTGCTGTTCGCTGTGTAGTTCCAGCCATTGACACAGCTTTGCGACAGTATAGGTCGCTGGTGGCGAGCGGCGCGAGGAGGAAGACGGGCACGACGAGGATGGCGAGCGAGAGGTAGGAGGAGCAGAGTGACCATGGTGTGCAAGTGCAACAACAGAATGGAGAAGAAAACAAGAAAGGAACGTCTTATTGGCTCTAGCTTTACTCGTTGGAAAAAAAATTGTATCCAAGACTCACTTTCTACGAGTAGGAGATATTTGTTGCTTCGAGAAAAGGACGGCCTGCCTTGCAGATGTCTCGTTTTAAATGATGAAGGGACGGAGATCATCTTGCATGGAGGAATTGATGGCCTGGCGTCTTGACTGGGATAGTACTATTGTTGACTTGACTGGTATTTCTCCACTCACATTTTCTTTATGTTTAGATAATCGAACGAAATTTGGGAAATTCAGCCGACCTCTGAGATGGGGAGCAGCTGAAGTGTACCTTCAAGAACAGTGAAGGATAGGTTAGAAGATCTGCATTGCCGCGCCAATGCCAAGTGCTACACGGTGAGCTACTCTCTCGCTCTTTCTCTCATGTCGTTGTACTGGTATCCCCAGTCTGAAATCAGGAGTCTTGCATGGTTGATTCCCATCGTGATCCAATTTAAGCCTTCTCTTAACCAGTGTAGTAAGTCAGTATATGAATAGAAGACAGAAAAAGCAAAGACACTCTCTTTTGGTCTATTTATACACAGAATGTTGCTCTTTATACATGGGAGTAGGTACATTTATGTTATGCACACAAACATTGTAATTATCCATTATCCTTATAGGTTTATTCGGGCACACATTTTTAGCATGTCAACTATGGATTTTTCATTTTTGGTGCAAGGCAAAAATGAGTACCTCTAAGCATGGGCTCTGAAGTTTCTTTAGTTTACCTCTAAATATGTTTCTGATGAGTTATAGGTTGGTCCACGATATAATCTTCGAGACCACAACACTATTCATCCTGAAGACAAGTATGGTTTTCCTCATGTGAATGCTATTATTGATGAGCCATCCTCTTATCAGGAAGCTTCTTGTATTCCAGAATGCCAGCTAGCTATGTCTAAGGAGCTTGCTGCCCTTGATCATACAGGAACATGGGATCTCGTTCCAGCATTACCATCTCATGTAGTGCCTATCACATCTAAGTGGGTATACAAAATTACCATCTCATGTAGTGCCTATCACATCTAAGTGGGTATACAAAATTAAAACTAAGTCAGATGGTACCGTTGAGCGATATAAAGCTCGTCTTGCTCCTAGAGGTTTTCAGCATACTCAAGGATGAGATTATGATGAGACATTTACCCTCATTGCTTATATGACTACTGTCCATACTTTGATTACCGTGGCTGCTACTTTTTCATGGACTGTCTCTCAGATGGATGTCAAGAATGCCTTTCTTCGTGGTGATTTAAATGAGGAAGTTTATATGCAACCACCTCCAGGTCTTGATGCTCCGCCAGGATATGTTTGTCATCTTGGCCATGCTTTATATGGTCTTAAACAGGCTCCTTATGCCTGGGTTGAGAGGTTTTTCTCTATCAAAAAGGCTGCTGGTTTTTCACCTAGTGATCATGATCTTGCTTTGTTTATTCATCTCTCTCCACATGGACATACCTTGTTGGTTCTATACGTTGATGATATGTTGATTACGGGAGATGATGCAGAACACATATCTCATGTGAAGAGAGAACTCAGTAACCAATTCTAGATGTCTAATTTGGGTCCTCTCAGTTATTTCTTAGGGATTGAGGTTTTGCATTCCGCACAGCGCTTTTATCTCTCCTAGTCCAAGTACATACAAGACCTCATTGCTCATTCGGGTATTACTGATAATCGGATAGCTGCCACACCTATGGATCTCCACTTGCAGCTTCGTCCCACCGATAGGTTACCTCTTGAGAATTCCTCTCGATATCGACATATTGTAGGTAGCCTTATTTATCTCACTATCACCAGGCCTGATATTTCTCATGCAGACCATATTTTGAGTCAGTTTGTTTGTGCCCCAACATCTATTCATTTTGGCCATTTACTTCATGTGCTGCGATACTTACCAGGGACATCATCTCAAAGTTTGGTCTATGCGCATGATAGTCCGCTTCAGCTTCATGCTTACTCGGACTCCACTTAGGCGAGTGACCCAATAGATCGACGTTCCATCACTCGATACTCCATTCTTCGTGGCTCTTCTCCTATTGCATGGAAGTCCAAGAAGCAAGCAACTGTATCTCGTTCTAGTATGGAGGCCAAACTTTGAGCCCTTGCTACTACTACTACAGAGATTGTATGGCTTTGATGGTTATTGGCTCATTTTGGCATCTTTGTGATGTTGCCACACCTCTTCTCTGAGATAGTATAGGAGCCATACAAATTGCCAATGATACTGTGAAGCATGAACCTACAAAGCATATTGGTGTGGATGCCTTCTTTACTCGGTCTCATTGTCATCGGAAAACTATTTCTCTCAAGTATGTGCCTTCAGAGTTGCAATTGCCTGACTTTTTCACTAAAGCACAAACACGAGAGTAGCATCGACTTCACTTGATCAATCTCAATGCTTTAAACCAACTGCTTCCACCTTGAGTTTGACGGGAGGTGTTAAGTGTATGAATGCCCTTATACTATAGGCCCATATGGCCCATGAGGTTCTCTCTATATATAGTCATCTCCACTTGTGGAGTGCTCATCTTTTCATATCCCCATGGTTAGTAACACTCTAGTCCTAACACGTAGGTGGTAGATACTATGCTCGATGAAACAAACCCATCACATGGTTGTAGACTGACCCTAGTATGGAACAGAACCATGATACCAATGTAGCAAAGCTCTCTGGGCTCCCTGCTCTCCAAATATACATCATCCCTAGAATTGTGCCAGCTGCAACAAGCAACTTCAACCTCTCCAATTCAAGCAGATAGAAGACAACCGCTTGAAATGCTAGACTACCAACTATGAAAGTCAACCTCAAGACAATATGAGCGAAATGTCATGCAGAGAGATCTAGGGTCTCTTAAATAAGAGCCATCGCTCCAATGCAAGTTAGTCCTATAGTTGCTCCAAATATCTCGATGAATATGCCCCTCAGGCAGGGAGACCATCCATCAAGCACTATGCTAAGATATGCAACCAGTCCAACAAGCAACACCAGTACACACGTGTACATAAAGCTTTCCTTGTCTTAGGTGTCCTGTTATATATTTCAAAGTCAAACAAAAAAATCAGAATCCCATTAATTAAAAGCAAGTTTAATGTTGTTCACAGGTGTGCTTTCACAGGCTTAAAATTATGGCAGATAGTATCACAAAGATGTACTATATATTGGAACATGTGATGTGAGGAATGTGCTAATGGTGACTCCCAATTTAGATATCTTTGTGATGGTTGATACCAACACAAAAAAGTTGAGTATTATTGAATTTTTGGTATGGTAAATGCACTGCGCCCCTAAAAGTTCTTACATCAAAGTTCTGTTAAGTTCAGATACATCGATAATACTGGTTCATATTCACTACCAATCAATTTGTGTATCACAAAACAATTGACTAACATATAGAAAGACATAGAATGGTTTTATGGATAGTGGATCAAACAAATGGGACTAGTGAATATCATTTCTCACCACCAATTTCAATTGGCCCTCACTTCTCAAGCTATGTACCACAAAACCAATTGAAGCCACGAATTCATGAATCAAATGCAGACATTTGTACTACCAAGCATTTACACAAACAGATTGTGGACAATAGGCAGTATAGCATACTGTTTGTGGCACTAGCATTAGCCTCCTTTTGGGTCCAAGTCTGCGATACAGCCTTCTACCACACAGGGTGCAGAACAATTGATCTTTGTTGCTGGTGGCTCTGTTGCGATGGATGCGCTCCACTTCAACGTTGTTGCTCGATCCATCATCAGAGTTGCCACCATACCCATGCTCTCGGCTAACCTGTTGACCTCCGTGGATCGAGAGATTAGAGGCGAGTTTCGACCTCTAAGCGGGGACAAGGAGACGTCTTCAATTGGTGAGATGGGCGCAACCTCCGACTTTGACATTGCTGCGGTGAAGGAGCCCATGTAGTCTACGGGGTGAAGCGTTGTGGTGGAGCACATCAGATATGCTCGTGTAAATGAAGATGTTCATGTCACACTGGATGAGGGTGACGTAGGGCGGGGAGGAGCGTCGGCACCACTGGCTGAGATAGAGAGATGAGTTGGCGAAACAGGCATCCATGTCAGTGAAGGAGAGAGCCCTTTCCAAGTCGTGCTCGAGCCACGATGAAAGGTCCTAATTGGCTAGAGGGGGTGAATAGCCTATTTAAAAATCTACAAACCAACTAGAGCAATTTGATTAGTATAACAAATAGTGAAATGCAAACTTACTCTAGCTCTACAAGAGTTGCAAGCCACCTATTCAACAATTCTAGTTACTATGATCACTAGACACTCAATTTGCTAAGTCACTACTCACTAAGAGCTCTCACACTTGCTACACTAAAGAGCTCCACTAGATGAACTCAAAACAACAAAGCAAGCTCTCAATTCTAACTACACTAAAGAGCTTGCTACAACTAGTTTACGAGAATATAAATGAGTGAGTAGGGTGATTATACCGCCGTGTAGAGGAGTGAACCAATCACAATATGAACACTAAATCAATCACCAGGAGAATACCAAAGGGCAAGAGACAACCAATTTTCTCCCGAGGTTCACGTGCTTACCAACATGCTACGTCCCCGTTGTGTCGACCAACACTTGGTGGTTCGACGGCTAAGAGGTGTTGCACGAACCTCATTCACACAATTAGACACCGTAAGAACCTATCCACAAGTGAGGTAACTCAATGACATGAGCAATCCACTAGGGTTACCTTTTGGCGCTCTGCCGAGGAAGGCACAAGTCCCCTTACAATCACCAACTAGTGCCAATCCTCCTCCGCTGCACCAAGCCGTCTAGGTGATGGCAACCACCAAGAGCAACAAGCGAATCCCACAGCAAAACACGAACACCAAGTGCCTCTAGATGCAATCACTCAAGCAATGCACTTGGATTCTCTTCCAATCTTACAAAGATGATGAATCAATGATAGAGATGAGTGAGAGGGCTTTGACTAAGCTCACAAGGTTGCTATGTTAATACAAATGGCCAAGGGAGTGAGCTTGAGACGGCCATGGGGCTTAAATAGAGAGCCCCCAAGAATAGCAGGGGCCATGGGGCTTAAATAGAGAGCCCCCAGCGTCCGGTCGTGCGATGCACGCCATGTGGCCCCTGCTTCAAACATCGATCTCAACGGTCATCAGTACATTTAAGTTGTGACCGGACGCGCTGCTCAAAGTGACCGGACGCAGGACCCTAGCATCCAGTCGTTTCCAGTAAGGTTCCACTCACGATCGGACACGTCAGTTTGATCTCGACCGGACGCAGGATCCCAGCATCCGGTCACTTCCAATAAGGTTCCACTCATGACTGGACGCGTCCGGTCACAACCGACAGGATTCGCCCAGCGTCCGATCACTCACTGTCTCCTCTATGCGCCGCCACATCAGCACGACCGGACGCTGAACAGTGTTCAGCCAGAGTCCTGTCGCCTACGTCCGGTCAAGAGACCGAGGGCGGCCTTCACTGCGTGCCACTGACCGAACGCAGGACCCCAGCGCTCCGGTCACTACGTGACCAGCGTCCGGTGCACTCTATGAAACCCTGTCTTTTCTGTACAGGGCGTCGGTGAAGTTTCGAACCCTTGCTCCCAAGTGCTAAACACAATATGTATCACCTTTGTGCATGTGTGTTAGCATATTTTCACAAACATTTTCAAGGGTGTTAGCACTCCACTAGATTCTAAATGCATATGCAATGAGTTAGATCATCTAGTGGTACTTTCATAACCGCATTTCGATACGAGTTTCACCCCCCTTAATAGTACGGCTATCGATCCTAAATGTGATCACACTCTCTAAGTGCCTTGATCACTAAACCAAAAAGCTCATATCAATTTCACCTTTGCCTTGAGCTTTTTGTTTTTCTTTCTTCTTTTCCAAGTTCAAGCATATGATCATCACCATGCCATCACCAGTATCATGTCATGATCTTCATTTGCTTCACCATTTGTAATGTGCTACCTATCTCATGATCACTTTAATAAACTAGGTTAGCACTTAGGGTTTCATCAATTCACCAAAACCAAACTAGAGCTTTCACACGAGCAGGGCCGAGAGAGGCCGGGAGGTTGGCGTGGTGGCCAAGCGAGGGCGTCATTGGAGGGGAGGCAGAGTGGCCTTTAAGAGCGACGTCAAGGTGGATGATGAAGGGTGGGAGGTTGATGGGGTGGTCTTCCCAAGGACTCCACGGAGGGGAGGCCAATGTGAGATCAGCCATCATGGAGGTAGAGGCATTCTCGAGGGCGGTGGCGTGGTCAACAATGAAGGTTCCTTTGAAAGCAGCATCACGGTGGACGGCGATGGGCGGGAGGTTGGCGGGGCGGTCTTCCCAGGGCATTGTCGAAGAGGAGGCCGACACTAGAGTAGCCATAGTGGGGGCGGAGGCGTTTTTGAGGGCGGCGTTGCAGTCGATAGTGAATGCCGGGTATTTCGCCGTAGCAGCGTCCACAACGTTGATGGCGTGGCGGTGTGCTGGGGACGTCGCGGTAGTAGCGGCCGCGATGTTGATGATGGAGTGTGCGGTGGGGGGGGGAGGGGGCGTGGAGATATCGTCGCGGCCGCGGGGAAGTAGCGTCCTGGTGAGAGCTTCCCCCCACATGGCCGCTAGCTTCATTGACAAACTGAATGCTACACTAGTTCATTTTTCATTTAGGGGCAAAATCATTGTTTCACCCTTAACTTATAACACTGTTAAGTCTCAAAATTAATGGAAGGGCCATATAAGTTGGTAACTAAATATACTTTTCAGGCCAAATAGGTAATTTAAAAAATAAAAGGGTCAAGAAAGTAAGCTGAACTTTTTTCAGGGCCAAAGAAAATAATTCTCTCAATCTGAAATGCTATCATAATTGTGATATTTTTGGCACCGCAATTTCTTAAAAAAAATATTGCCGCAGCGCCGCAAGTCCGTGACTACACTCCGTGAGCACGCTGCGTCGCGCCTCCCGCCTACCTTTGTCTCGGCCATCGGGCGCGGCCACATCCCGCGCTGCTCTGCGCCCCGCGCCATGCCCCCACCCACCTCGCCTGTCGCAGAAGGAGAGGCAGGGGAGGCCTGCGCCTGCACCCATATCCAGCGCGCCCTTCGGCAGGAAGGGGAGGCCTGTAGCTACGCCTGAGGTGTACGCTGGCTCTCGACGTCCCCCTAACCTGAGCTTGCTGGTGATCGGAGTTTCCCACCAGGTAGGCTGTGTCCACTGGCGACGCTGTGTTTCAAGTTTTTCAAGGCATTTTTGTCTTATGTTTCAAGTGTTTCATCTGGATGTTGCACAAGTAGATATGAGATGTTGACAATATATGCATGTTTCAAGCCTACTATGTTCAAATTGTTTCAATTGTTTTTGACGCATGTTTCAAGTGTTTTCATCTGGATGTTGCATATGTTTGCTATGGCTGCACACGCATGTTTCAAGTGTTTATTTTTATGTGTTTTAGATGTTTCAGACTTATTTTGCAAAAGTGGATCCGGATGTTGCATATATTGCTATAGCTATACACACATGTTTTAAGATTATATTTGAAATGTTTCATGTGTTTCAGTTATATGTTACAAATTTTTATCTTTATGTTTTAAAAGTAGATCGGATTTTGCACATGTTGCAATGTACGCTGGTGGCCAGTGGACAGTGGCATGTCGCAGCCGCCTAGTGCTGCTGCCGGGGTGCCGCTGTGGTTCCGGCGGTGGCCAGTGCTGCTGCCGGGGTGGCCAGTGGACACTTTAAGTACAAATTATAGTTTCTGAACTCATACACCAGCACACACTACAACCACATGCACGCACACAACTAGATCAAAAACCTAACTAGTCTTCAAAAACACGATGTAGTCCATCCGTGCGAGGTGTTGATCAGGGATCAAACTGGGGTGGGCTGCTCGCACGCTGGCGCAGCTAGCCAACCGAGCCTTGGTCAGTCTCCGTAAGAGAAATCGTTGAAAGCTCATATATATTTGGCGTGTTCGTTGGTTGGTTTGTGGGCTGGCTGGTGCTGGTTTGTTATGAGAGAAAAACACCGTTGACTGATTGAATAAGCCTGGCTGAAACCAACAAACGAACAGGTGATTATTTTTTTTTTCTTTCAAGTCTTGGACATACCAACGTATATCAACCATTTCTGTCGTATCTTCCAAAACATGAATTGGTTCGCAATGTCCGGGAGCACAGTACACGCCACTATCATTCCACGTCCTTTGTCAGCTCACATAGCGTGTGTTTGTTTACCTGGCTCAGCAGGGTCACTGTGCCCGTGGGCTACAACATGGGCTGTAGCATCGCTGGCCCTGGCCCTGGGAAACGAAAAAAAAAATTCGTTCATCTGGAGCCAGGCTCGTGTGGGCTCCTGTGGGCGCGTTGCGTGCGACCGGTGGAATTCTTGTCAGCTCCCTTCTCTTCACCCTTCCCCGCCGCTACCAACCCCCATCGTCAAATTCGCTCCGGCGACCAGGCGCCGTCCTCCGCAGCGTGCGTCGGGTTCGACGCCGGCCTCTCGAAGAAGGACGACGCGAAGAGGCGACGGGTCCGCTCGGACGCACTACAACGAGCCGCTCCAGCCTCTCCCGGGGATGCGGTCGCCGGCCGTGGACCGGAAGACGGCGTCGACGAGCGGCCAGCTGGCCGAGGTTCCGGCGGCGGACGCGAGCGTCGCAGCTGTGGCGGCACGACGCGGACGTGGACGCGCTGGTGCGCGCCGTGTGCGACTGCCTGCGCACGGGGCTGGAGCTGGCGCGCGTGTATCCATATCCAGCTTGGCGCGTCGGGTCAGGGAGGCGGATCGAGGCACAGCTGGGTGGAGCATGAGAACGAGCAAGCGTTTGACGGTGAGGAAGACGTGTGGGTGGAGCATGCTTGCAACGTGTTTGTAGAAATGTCTACGAAGACCAGACCTCAGGTAAGTGCGTTTGGTTGTAGTTCACTTGTTTTTGTGGTTTCTAGTAAGTTCTGTACTTGAATTTGGGAAGGTGAAACTTGATTACGTGGATTAAAATTTAGTTCCAACAAATCAAGCTCAGTAAACCATGTACCGTAGGACGACGTGGCATTGCAATCACATACAACGGATGCAACTTATGTGCATGCCGGTGAATTATTGTCAGTGTAATGGTAACCATGGTGTTCTACAATTCATTATTTATTTTGTTCGGTCATGGATTCATCGAGAAGGTTGAGCAGTTGCTTGCCTGTTTCGGTGAAGAAGAGGCGACTTGGGTGAAGATGTGGGTGGTAATTCTACCTAGTTCTAGTGCAAGGTGATCATAAACAACTGGTGCAGCCAAACAAACACCAGCTCATGTTAAACAGACACAGCTAGTTGCACAAAATCAGCCTGCCCCATGGCAGCCTGGTCCAGATCAAACGGGCCATCCACCCTTGGCCAGGTAAACAAACAGGCCCATAATGAAATAGACGAGGTACTCAGGCTTACCAAGGGCATGCGGTAGTACGTTCAAGCTCAACCACACACACAAACCTACAATGGACAGTCCTCAACTGACATAAGCCACGAAGCATCCAACCTATTCCTTTTTAATTACAATTACTATTATCTTTATGGAACATGGAATATTGTTTAATATGAGACCGGGCGGTTTGTTTAGCTTGCGTCGGGAATGGAGCCTCCAGCGATTTATCAGGGCTACCCCAATGCCAGTAGCCTCAGCAGTGGCTTTAAGGTCCAGCTAGGTTCGGATGCCATGTTGTACAAAAAGTAGGTGCTCTACATGTGTCATTGTTGCGTGAAGCTACATATGCTTTGGAGAGAGAATGTGGTCCATGCAAGATAAGAACAGGGAGAGAGAGATAAAAATGGTGCATGGTGAAAGAAAAAAGCAAGGTGGACAAGTAGAAAAGACACGGTGGTTTACATTATGTGAATAGTAGTATTAATATCTCCTAGTCTACATGGTTCACTTTAATTATACTGAGACCACTGGCAGTGTTAGCCTGCACTGGACCTGCCCTCAGGCGTCCTGCTCCTGCTCCTGACGAAAATGTTTAGGGCTCCTTTGGATTCAAGGATTTTCATAGGAAAAATAGAGGATTCCATTTCCTATAGGATTGAGACTGTTCATGCCTTTGGAATGGAGGATTGGACCATAGGAAAGCTGAAGGAAAATTTCCTATGCCGCTCATTTCAAAGGAAAACTGTAGGAAAAGAAACATCCAGCTGAACCTCATTTTTCTCATCCCCTTCGTGTAGGATGGAGGCAAATGTGCCTGTCGCCACTAATGCAAAGGGTTTAGGGTGCGTGCAAATGGAGCATTTAAAGATCAATTCTGTATGACTACAATAATTTATCTATATCTTTCCAATTCCTTTCCTGTGCTCTATCCAAAGGGTGTACTCCTTACTTTTCTCGTGTTTCTCAATCATCTGTTTTGCATATGTATTTCTACCAAAATCCTACGTTTTTTCTATTCCTGAGCTCCAAAGAGGGCCTTAATTAACGACTTCAGCCGGCGGCTGTCTGGCACAAACATTAGTTTTCAAGTACTCCTACTCTTGCATTGTAACCGGATCAATCGACGTGTCCTGGTGACGTTGAATAATGGTCATGTCTTGGTGTTGGTGTCATCCCAAAAGTTTGAAATCGCTGATATAAAAGCCAAAAGAGAAATTTTGAGAAAGCTCATATTTGTTCTGCAACACCACATCTTGTCCGCCCCATTTTTTGTTCAGAATGCAACATGACCTCAAAGAAATACGATATTTAGTTCCATCAAACTAGCCCAAAATCAACGGGAAAAAGTTATCACTATAATACAAGTACGAACATGTTGTTATTACCATTTTTTTAGCAATCTTGTGGTAATTTTTCTTGAACTTAATCTTCTACGGAACAATGTTAGCAAGTGCTCACCGGCATCCTTGCCTGCCGTAGTGTGTAGGCCCTGCATGATTGATTTGGAATCCGTATAGTATTATTTTGCATGTGGGCATGCAACGTAGGAGGTCAGGGATGCAGACGATTCCTGTTCGCGATAGCGCACAATCGTGTGCGTACATGTTTCCAGCTAGTTTATTTCCGTCTTATCTCTCCCGGTGGTCTTGTTTTGATCCGTGTTTCCATCTTGTTTGGCCGAGCGCGCGCACGAATACCGGATTGGACGAAACCTTCCTTTCAAGGCTTTTTAGTGTAGAGAGAAGACATGCAAAACTGAAGAGAAATCAGAGAGCACCTGCCGAGTGCGTGCACGAATACCGGATTGGACGAAACCTTTCGAGGATATCAGGAAATAATTCTAAGAAAATGCTGATTCGGTGTCAATGAAATGCAAGATCTTTGAGTCCGGGTGGAGGACAGGTTTTCACCACAGCTCCGCAAGGAACCCACTAACTGACCTACGATCAGTTCACCTTAAAATTTTTTTATGAGAGACAGAATGGCTAAGTATTTTTTTGAGAGACAAAATGACTAAGTATTTAATAAGTAATACTAGAAAACAGTTTGGCTCAATACGATCCTGGAGCTGGGCAGGGCTTCGTCTTATGGGCCGGTCCACCTACTAAGCCCACCACGCCGGGGCTCATCCCTTTCCATGGACGCCCCAGCGCGCGACGCGTCAATGGAGGGAGCTCCTCCGGTCCGGGTCACCTTTAGCTCCGCGCCCCTGCCCCGCTCCACCTCACCTCCCCGGCCCCTACCTTCCTCTCCTTCCCGCCCGCGCCGTCCGCTCCTCCGCCTCCCCATGGGGCCCCTCCCCGCCTGCCCCTCCGCGCGGTGGCCGCTGCCGCCGCCGACCCCCGCGCCGCGCACGCGGCGGCGGTCAAGTCCGGCGTGCTCGGCGCCTCCCCGGACGCCCGCGCCGCCAACGCCGTCATGTGCGCGTACCTCCGCGCGGGCCGCCTGGCCGACGCGCGGGATGTGTTCGACCGGATGCCCGCGCGCGACGCCGCCTCCTACAGCGCGCTCATCTCGGGCCACGCGCGCCTCGCCGGCGGCTCCGGCTCCGCCACCGCCGCCTCCGCGGAGCTGCTCGGCCGCATGCGCCTCGCGGACGGGCTGCTCCCCACCGAGTACACCTTCGTGGGCCTCCTCACCGCCTGCGCCCGCAGGGGCAACCCGCGCCTCGGGACGCAGGTGCACGCCCTCGCCGCCAAGTCCGGTCACGCCTCGTCGCTCCTCGTGGCCAACGCGCTCCTCGGCATGTACGTCAAGTGCGGCCGCTTCGGGGACGTGATGAGGGCGTTCGACGGCATGGACCACCGCGACGTCTCGTCGTGGAACGCCGTCCTGGCCGGGCTCGTCGAGCTGGGGCGGCACGAGGAGGCGTTCGAGCTGTTCGGCGAGATGCGGGCTAGCGGGGACGTCTGTGCCGACAGGTTCACCCTGTCGGCGCTCCTCACCACGGCGGGCCAGGGGTTTGGCCAGCCCCAGGGCGAGGCCGTGCATGCTCTGTCGCTCAAGTCGGGGCTGGAGACGGACCTGAGCGTGGGCAACGCGCTCATCGGGGGTTCTACGCGGAGCATGGGGCCTCTGTTGCGGATGTGGTGAGCGTGTTCCAGAGGATGCCGGTGAAGGATGTGATTTCGTGGACCTGTCTGCTGAATGGGTACATGGAGTTCGGTCTCGTCGACATGGCACTGGACGTGTTTGAATGGATGCCGCAGAGGAACTTCGTTACATATAATGCGGTTCCCACTGGGTTTTGTCGGAAAAAGGAAGGCGTGCGCGTCACGTTTGCCAAGAAGGCGGGCCTCCGAGGTCTCGGTTTGTTTAGGCAAATGGTGGAGGATGGGCTGGAGATCTCAGATGTCACGGTGACGGGCGTGCTGAATGTCTGTGCTATTGCTGCGGATAGGAAGGCGAGCGAGCAGGTTCATGCTTTTGTGATCAAGTGTGGATGCATGTCTAGTCCGTGGATTGATGCTGTGTTGATTGATATGTGCATCAAATGTGGCCGATCTGGAGACGCACATCTGTTATTTGAGCAATGGCAGCATGAGGAGAGCTTTCACATTGCCTGGAATTCTCTACTGCTGGCTAGTGTCAGAGATGGTGAGTATGAGAAAACATTTTCGACCTTCCTTCAGATGTTTAGAAGCAGTGGTGTAGAATTCATCGATGAGTTCATGTTGACTGCTGTCCTTGGGGTATGTGGCAGTCTAGGTTTTGCTGAACTTGGAAAGCAATTGCATTCCTTTGCTGCAAAATCTGGGCTTCTGTGCGCTCGTGGAGTTGGTAACGCGTTTATTAGTATGTACGGCAAGTGCGGGGAGTTGAAAGATGCGGCCAATTTCTTTGAGCGGATGACTTGTCGAGATTTGGTGTCATGGAATGCAATGGTCACTGCCCATCTTCTTCTTCATCAGGGGGATGAGATATTGAAGATATGGTCTGAGATGGAGAGATTAATGATCAGGCCTGATTCCATTACCTTTCTTCTGGTCATATCTGCTTGCAGTCACACAAGCTCAGACTCCACAGAGAAATGCAGGGAACTCTTTCTTTCTATGCGAAGCACATATGGCATTGAACCAGCCATGGAGCACTATGCAGCCTTTGTTTATGTCCTTGGCTGCTGGGGCCATTTTGTGAGGCAGAGCAGCTTATAGGTTGTATGCCATTGAAGCCTGATGCATTAGTTTGGCGGTCTTTGCTAGACAGCTGCAGCAAGCAGTCCAACATGGCCGTGTGGAGGCGAGCCATAAAGCATCTGCTGGCATTGGAGCCACAAGACCCATCCACATACGTGCTGACTTCAAACCTGCTATCTGAATCAGCAAGGTGGCACTCCTCTGAGAACACAAGGCTACAGATGCGTGAAAAGGGTATGCGCAAGATCCCAGCAAGGAGCTGGACGTTTCACGGCAACATGGTCCATTCATTTTTCGCGACGGGATAGAGCACACCCACAGTCCAGGGACATATCGCCCGGCCTGGATGTGCTGATCCTTGAGTGCATAAAGGATGGGTACGAGCCGGACACCACCTTCGTCCTGCACGACGTCGAGGAGTACCAGAAGAGGCACTTTCTGATGTACCACAGCGTGAAGCTAAGCGTCAATGTATGGCCTTCTGATGGCAGGCCCTGGACAGATCGTCCGTGTGGTGAAGAACATCCGCATGTGCGGGATTGCCACTCTTTCTTGGAGCACGCCTCTGCTGCCACCGGTAAAGTGATCTCGGTCAGGGACTCGTCTGGGTTCCACATTTTCAGGGGAGGGAAGTGTTCCTGTAGATAATAGAGACTGGCAGAATGGTGCCAGTTTTGACATGTTTGCAGTTTAGGAACTATAGGAGTTACCCTTGTACTTAGGTCTTGTACATCACTATGATATTCTTCAGGTGCCTAATGCATTCACGCGGAAATATTTCTCAGAGTACAAAGGTCAACACCCGGTTTGTTTTAGTTTCAGTTATCTTACTTTTGCTGTTTTGCTTTTATGGCATTATCAAATCGCTTTGCAAGGTTCCTGTTTGCACTTCCTCGGGGGCTTGTCTTACCAAGGCCATTGGGGAAGTGGCAATAGGGCAGGCATTTCCGCAGCCCTCCAGGTCCAGGCCGTTGGATGAAGGGCTGCTGGCAGAGAGATAACCAAAGTGAAGACAATGCTGAGGCTAGTCAGAACTGTCAGGTACATACTTGTTCCTGTATGGCTAAACTGTTAGAAACTGATCAATAACGTGATGTATGTTGTGCTTATGCCTGCTTGCCACGGGATAATTTGTTGGACCAGGTAGCAACCACACACATTTATTAAAACCAATTAGCATAATAGCATGATAGAATGGGAGCTCTTTCTGTCTGATTCTGTTACTTTTGTTTGATCAATTATAGCTCTGCAATCTATCTTAGCACAGGCAGATCGGTTGACCTTTTTTGACAATACTCTCTTCCGAATGCACATGCATGTCTTCTAAGAGTTGCTTAAGTAGTGGTTTGAGAATATCAATATTCAAAACATCTTGCTGCATCAGTACTTTCAGTCGCTCAGTTTTCCACAATGTCAATCGCAGGGATTCTTAGCTCAGCTAAGCATTTGCTGCAGCAGTGGTCATGGGAGTTAGAGGTGGACTCAATGATCTGCTGTGTGGTTTGAACAAAGCTTTGTCGCTGATTGTCGGAGCTGGTACGTTGGCAGCAGGTCTTATGGCCACTTCTTGAGTCGTATTTACAGGTTACACACGTACATTGTTGTACGGGAGCGCCTGACTTTTGTGTTGACTGTTGATCGTTGACCTTTCGTTTCTCATGGAGAGTTATGGACATATTGCTGGAATGATACTTTGTCATGGAGAGTTATGGACATATTGCTGGAATGATACTTTGTCTAGCACTCGAGCTAGTGGCTGTCTTGTTCATATTGTCAGTTATGGACACTCTAGTTCGGCATGCCCGAGCCTCTAGTCACCCGCCCCACCGCCTGCGACACCATCCAGCCTGCCGCCACCCCTGCTGATGCCGCGCTGTCCCTCATGCCGCCATCTTTGTCCGGTCCTGACTTCTGACATCCTTAGGACTCAGGTCCTGATCCTGTTACTACTTGCATTATGTTTCATTTGGAACATTGTGCTTGCTAGTTTCTAGCCTTACTTATTGCTGCTAAAATTACCTCTTATGTTTTTTTCCCAAGAAACCATGGGGAAGAAGACTACTCGGTCATAGACTCGATCAGATTTTGGCTATGCCAATTAAGCAATAGTTCGTACAGATGGCGTCAGATATGGATAGTGGACAAAAAAGCATAAAAGGGAAAAAACTGAAGCATGATCAATAATTTTAGGATGGTAACCCTGGTCAAGTTTGATCTCTAGCTTCATAATGAAGCAGTATGGCGTGCTTTCAGACATTGGTTGACTTTCTAGTTCCTACCCTCCCTTCTGAACCATCGAATGCCTAGTCAAGGTGTTCCCTAGCATGCAATCTCTACTGAGTACTGAAATTCTTCTACAAATTCCCTCTGGACAGGATAGATAACAGTTGCAGACCTTTTTTTTTCTTCTAAAAAAATTTAGAACATTCCATTCATGATTCAGAGTCCAGTGCAAATGTTGCAAGGCATGAACTGTCATTTGATTTTCTGGACAGGAGCGATTTATAAGTAAAAAAAAAAAAGGTCCAATGCTTATGGCAAAGAGTACAAGTTACTAAGGATCTTTCTTCATTCATACCTGAATATATAATCTTGGATGCTTGGGCTATTAAACTGCATTTACATCAATGGAACCTCTTTTGTGTTATCTTTTTTTTTCTGATAACTGAATGTTACCTAGCCTGTCTCTGAAAACTGAATGATGTAAACTGTCACTTTTTAATTTTTTATGTTTATTTCTCAATGTTAGAAGGTCTAAGCTGTTTAACCTCCTTACAGTATGATTGTCACACTAATGAATTGCAGCTTTTCAGTTTTTGATGTTGATAGGAGAATACAGTGAAATACATTGTGGTTTCTGCAGTGATGGGCTTGCAATTTTGAGATGACTGTTCACTTTTTTAATTTCTATCCTTCACAATATTCCTCTGTATGCTGCTAGAATGTGTACTGATGTGTGAGACCTGGTGTATGCTGCTAATTTCCAATATTATTGAGCTTTTCCATTCAAGTTTACTAAGAAGTCTGTCTGTTTACAGGAAGGTGTGAAATGATCTGGTCTTTTGTTGTTGCTGGTACATCCTATTGCCTTTTGTTGCTGTTGCTTGTACATCAAAGGAGAAGCAACTGCAGGACTGAGATGTGCGCATGCTGTTGGACAAGGACTCAGATCCCGAAATGTCAACGGGGAATTCCCCGTCGGGGGTTACTGCCCCATCCCCGTCCCCGCGGGGGCAAATTTTCCCCGTCCCCGTCCCCGTGAAGGCTCACGGGTAGCACTTCTTCCCCATCCCCGTCCCCGCTCGGGGATTTAATCCCCTCAGGGATCCCATCCCCGCATTAGCCTGGAGGTTCTCGCCGGCGATGATG
Organism: Miscanthus lutarioriparius; assembly: GCA_904845875.1. Classification (NCBI taxonomy): domain Eukaryota; kingdom Viridiplantae; phylum Streptophyta; class Magnoliopsida; order Poales; family Poaceae; genus Miscanthus; species Miscanthus lutarioriparius. The sequence goes on from CAJGYO010000248.1 coordinate 131,151, forward strand.
GTGATGTTGGTGATGATGGGCTTGGAGTTGAAGGTGATCTCCCCGAGCACGGTCCGGTACTGGCCGAGCAGCTCGTCGACCAGCGCTTGCTCGGCGGCGCTGGCAGCACCATTGGGGGAAGCGGCGGATCTGCGGGCGGAGGCGCGGCTTCTTGGCGCTACCGGGGTCGGGGCCCGCGGCGGATCTGCGGGCGGAGGCTTCCATGGGGGACCGCGGAGGCGGAGGCGTGCATGACCGGCGGGTGGGCCGTGGGCGGGCGGCAAGCTAGGGTTTGGGGCGCATGGGAGAGGGAGAGAGCGGGAGAGCTAGGGTTTGCGAGGCGGGTCGTGCGCCGCGCTGTGCTGTGCTCCGGATCCGGCCGTCGGGATGGGGAGAGGAGGGGGCGTTGCTGGGATGGAGAGGAGATCCGCGCGCGGCGCCGTGCTCCTGATCCAGGAGGCCTCGCCGCCACGAGCCCTCGCCGGAGGGGAGGGGAGGGTGCGCCGCCAGCCATCGGGTTGGAGAGGGGAGGGGCTGCCGCCAGATGGGGAGGGGAGGGGAGCGCCGCCGAGGGAGATAGAGAGAGAGAGTGGAGGGAGGAAGAGGGAGAGGCGTCGGGGGCGCGCCGCTATGAGGGGCATGAGGGGCATGAGGGAGAGGGAGGCATCGGGTCCCCGCGGTGAACGGGGACGGGGGCATGCATACCATCCCTGTCCCCGTCGTACCCGATAGGGATGATTTTTTCCCTATTTAATTCCCCATGGGGAGAAAATTTATACCATCCCCGTCCTTTAATGGGTGAATTCCCCGTAGGGAATCGGGGAACGGCCCCCCGTTGACATCTTTACTCAGATAATGTCTTGCTGTTGCATGCTATCAATTTTTTTTCTTTTAAATTTGCTTAGATCATGTTATCTACCTAGTGAATACTAAATGTGAACGTGACCATGCTCATGCTGTTACTGTGAATGTGTTTCATTGCTCCTGCTGTCAATTAGCAGCCAGCTTGTTTTGAAACATTGTTCCTCTGCAACTTGTTTTATTTGATTCATGAAAATTTTGTTCTATTAATTATATATAAATAATATTAATATATCATTTATATTCATGGTTCCAAAAAATATTGTAACCATATCATCTTATTTATGTTTGATCTTTTTATTAACAAGCAACACAATGGTAACATGAATCATATTTACACTTCCATGGCTACACGTAGACATTAAAGAATTAACAGACAGCCACTCATTGTACGTGTTGTCTGTTTAGCCGTATGTATATATTGTGACATCCTCTTAGGCTGTGAACTGTAACTTTGTGATCAACCATTCATAAGAAAAGAAGTCCTTGTGATCACCCGAATCACGGAATCGGTCTTGATTAATGCTCTCCACGACATGCCACACAGATGATAACCCTCACCAGAGGGGCCAGATGTGCATACGTTGGAAAACCATCCCTGCATGGTCCATTTACATTGCATTAGGAACAAGATTTAGACCAACATTGCATTAGGAACGAGATTTAGACCGTTTACGGTGTCAGCTGACTCAGTTGCTCGTCAGTCGTCCGTGCGGTGGCCGCCGACCCTCACGCTGTAAAGTTAGATACATGCATAAAAACAAAGTGATTAAAATGTTATTAGGTAATCAATATGGTTAAAGGGCACTTATTTTTTTCTTCCAAATTGCAGCTGCTCAGACTCTTTAAATGTTTGTTCTTTAGTGATCACGAACTGATCTCCATCAAAGCGTAGTGAACACATAAGCACACATATTTAGATACAAGCAAACAATCATGACATAAGTAAAATAATACATAAAACAGCAGCAACAGTACATGAAAAGAACACTAATAAACTGTAAAACTCGTTATAACGATCGTGTGGGCGCAAGTTCCGTCGGAACTAAAACATGGAAGTTCCGTCGAAAACAGTTTACAGGGGCATTTTCGTAGATAAAAACTAGTTTTTCAGGGCTTTTCTGAAACCGGCAAAGACTCATGGATTTTTGTGTGTAAAAACAGTAAAGTCTAGGAGAATTTCTGCAAACTTATGCTGGAGGCCCTAGGCTGTCTGGAGTTCTTCTTGTTGACCTTGCGTCGACCTCGGTCAGCAGCCATCCGCGGTAGCGATCCGGTGCACCGCTTCCCCAATTCCCCAATTTAAAATTTCACAACCTACCCTCCCGCAGTCCGCAGAGAAGCGCTATGAGTCTCTTCATCCACAGCCCCCTCGACGATGCCGTCGCCGACAATGGTGTGATCGGCGCAAGACAAGGCTACTAACCCCCACAACATGCCCGCCGCCTCTAGCGCCACATCTGTAACACCCCAGGTGTTTGTCACCAGTTAAGCAGTGGGTTTGGACTGAAATAAGTTATGCCAAATGATAATCATGGGCTCTAGTTCACAATCTTGGAAGAATTTCATAAAGTTTGGAATTTAAAAAGTTACATGGAATGATAAGTGTCTCCTTGCTTGAATTGTGTTGTCAAGTGAATGGAAATATATGAGTTCAAACAAACTTTGCAACCTTGCTCAAACAACTCTAATTGAACTCATGAACAAAAGTTATGAAGGGTTCATATTGAGCAAGTGTCAAGAAAATGCTTCAATGGATCAAAAAAGATAATTTAAGCTTTATCGTGATACTGTTTTGACCAAAGTAGAACTATAAGTTCTGTACTTGTTTTGGTGTTTGACCTTAAATGAAAGTTGTAGTTTAGTTTGTGTGATACAAACTTTGTTTTTAGACCAAAGACTGAATCTATGTCTAAGCTTGTCAAGCAGAGGTTACAAGTTTGAATCTGCTGCTGTTTTCAGCCCTTAAGAATATTCTGAGATTTCAGTGGCAATGACGGTTGACGTGTCGTGTTTTCGTGAAGCAACTTGAGTTGGTCCAAAAATAAGAGTTGGAGCTAATTCCATGAAGAAGGTCTGGAAAGAAGTTGGATTTTGATCATGTTTGGACCAAGTAATTCGATCTCAAGCAGAGCAAGGCTTAACCCTTGTTAAGTCGCTACAGTGTCAACTTTGGACTTAATTATCCACTAATGGAGGACTCTAATGGCCATGCACCCTTAATAGGGATGGGAGATCAGACAGAGAAGAGAAACTTTGCTATAGCTCCCAAGACCCGAATCTTAACCGAATATGCCAAAATTTGGACCCGAAGTCGGGCTGAATCACGCCCGCCAGGTGTTCGTCGAAATGGTTACGTGGCCTCCATGCACCTGCAGTGCGCCCAAACTCCTCTACCAACGTTGCTGCCTTGATGTGGAGCGCCCGAGCCCTCTCTCGGCCTCCCTCACTCGCTCTCGCCCTCTCTCCAGATCTCTCTGTCGCTCTCACCCTCCCTCGCCTCTGCTGAATCGTGCAGAGCGTAGACGGTCGCCATTGCCGGTGAGCAGAGCTTCTCCCCATCATTGTCCCTGGCCTCCGGCCTTCCGCCGCCCAAGTCGAGCACCCTATCAACATCCCCATATCCTCGCGCTTGTGCTACTCTCGTTCCCGGCGCACGCGCTCGCTGGAGCTCTCGTCGACGGAAGCCTCCACCAGCCTGCGCTTCGCTGCCATCAGTGGGCTCACGCGGCCATGCCGCTCTGGGCTCACCTGCCGGTCCGAGCGCCTCCTCAGGAGTGTGCGGTCCTGAGCTGGCCTTGGCGCCACCTCCTCGCCGTCAATGACCTCCACGTCGACCGGAAATCGGCCGGCCCCGACGGTCCTCTGCTCTGCGTCCGTGGAAGAAGAAGAGAAGGGTGGAAAAAGGAAATATAAACTTTTTGTTGGGTCCAGATGTGAAACCCTAGATTCATGTGAATAGTAGATTTGGTCTGTGGTTCGTTTTGTGAAATCTACAGGGTTCCTGATGCAAATGCGTTTTTCCTTTTTCTGTTAATCCTTTTTATTTTATGCATAATATGGTTGAAACTTTGAAAATACATAGTAAATTGTAGAAAAATCATAAAATAGCAAATGAATATGTTTTGGAATCCTTGTGAGTAGATCTATGCAGTAGATGTATATTATGGCATGTGTGAAAGTGCAATCAAGCCCTAATTATGAGTTTTGGTGATAATGTTCACACAATTAGAGAACTAATGAGATTTATCGAGATGTCAAGCAGGGAATCTATATTCGAGGATGTTACACGAAACGGAGGAGCCCCCAATTACAAATGTTGATGGCTTCAAACTCAAAGGACATTTAAATTCTTTTATATTTTGAATTTGAGTATAAGAAAAGTCGTACTATAAAAAAGGCACAATGCTTAAGCTAACATGTGCTACCAAGTGCTCAATCTTACACATACATCCTCAGTTACTCTTACCCTTGCTGTCTTGCCTGGTGCATCAGTGCCGCACCTAGAGAAAGGCACTGCCTAGTGCGACACTGCCGTACTTGAGTAGTGGCACTGCCGTGACTTAAGTGACCATTGGGGCTAGGGGGTACTTATACCTTTCCCTTTCCTCCCCAATGTCTCTCTTCTCTCTCCCACTCATTCAGCTCATCCAAGAATAGAAGAGTGATATTCTCTCTCTCCTTCATTAGTGACCTTGAGCTTCCAAGCATTCTCCCTTGATTTCCCCGTCAATCCTTGAGAGAAAAAGGTTCCAAACCCAATTAGAGAGCAGATCCTTGATTCCCCAACTCAAAAGAGCACTTGGTTCATGTTTTGGCCGGTGGTTGTGTTTATTACTCTTGGAGCTTTGCTCCCAACCGGCTAGAGCGTTGCTCGTGGAGCTTGCCAACTTGTGTAGTAGCCTTGGGAGGTTTGTAACCACCTCTTAAAGCTAGTAAACTCACCTTTCATCTCAAGAGTTGAGTCTCTTGACTTGAGAATGAGGAAGGGTTGCAAATCCCTAAGCCTTAGTGGCTAACCTCAATAACGTGGATGTAGCAAGCCTTGGTGGTGAGCTGAACCACATGTTAAATCATTGTGTCACCTTGTGCTTGATTTACATCATTTTGCATTTCATGTTGTTGTTGAGGTGATTTCTAGAGTTTGTGGTCGATCTATTTGTGTGTTGTGTTCCTACCACTTCTAACTCTCGATCTGTGAATCTCATACCTGTAGGAAGCTAAGAAATTTCTCCGATTCAAGTTTACATTCACTGATTTTGAACTGTGACTTGAAGTTGTCTGCAAGTGAGGCAGTGCCGCTGTTCTGGCCCTATAGTGCCGTAGGTTGAATTTGATGAAAGGTTGAGTGTTTGTTTTGATAGTCCTATTTACCCCCCTCTAGGCTAACCAGAGATCCTACAAGTGGTATAGGAGAAGGTTACCTCATGTGCGCTTCACCACGTGAGGTATGGAGCCCGGAGGAGGAACTAGTGGCATGAAGCCGGTGGATGTCGACACCGACAACAGCGAGTTGAGCACATCAACAGCAAGCAACACCACGCTACCACATCTTGAGGCTACCGATGCTGAAAGAGCTCTCAACGACAATGAGAGAAGAAGAAGGAAGGAGGCAAGAAAGCTCAAAAGAGAAGCAAGAGAGAGGAAGAAGGAGCAACAACGGTTAGAAGACAAGAAGCAAATAAAAGAAGAAAGAAAGCTCATAAGAGAAGCAAGAAGAAGAAGGAGAGAAGCTAGGAAGAAGAAGGAAGAAGAAGAGAAGGCAACAAATGCATCATCAAGTGACATATCAAGTAGTTCCGAAGATGGAGATGATGATGCGTCCTACCAAGTGTCGAAGGTGGACAAGAAGGAGAAGAGAGGAAAGGGCAAAGCCAATAACAATAAATATGTCGCCGTATCCTTTAACTACTCTTCTATACCTATGACTAACCATGATCGGAGGTGTTTCATCAATGTGCCCACGGGCAAGCTAACCCATTTCAATGGGACTAACTTTGCCAAGTGGAAGCATTTGATGAGAGCCTATCTTATAGTTCTTCACCCCGACATTTGGGAGATTGTTTGCAATGGATTTGAGCCACCGGTTGATCCCAAGAACCCAATACTAGAAGAGATGAGAATCATTCACCTCAATGGTCAAGCCACAAGTGTGTTGCTTAGTGCTTTGGATGGTGATGAATACAATAGAGTGATTAGAGTTGATATTGCTAAGCAAATATGGGACACTTTACACCTAGCACATGAAGGGGTTGACAAAGTGAGAAAGGCAAGAATTGATTTGTTGATGTCAAAGCTCAACCGGTTTGTAATCTTGGATGAAGAAGGGCCACAAGAGATGTTTGATAGGTTGATGACAATAGTGGGCAAGATTAGAGGCTATGGTTGTGATGAGCTAGATGATCATAAAGTTGTCAAGATTATGTTGGAGGCTTATTCACCTAGAAATAAGACCGTAGTGACTCTAATTAGAGACAAGAAGAAGTTTGAGTACTTCACGTCAAATGATGTAGTTGGGAGGATCTTGACCTTTGACATGCAAAGAGAAGAAGCAAATGAGAGGAAGAAGCTTGGTGAATTGCAAGCAAAGCTAGAAGGCATCAAGATCAAGGATGCAGCTCTCAAGGCCATCAAATCAAGTAAGCAAGGCTCTACAAGCAAGTCTAAGATCAACAAGCAAGCTTCAACTAGTAGGCCCAAGACAATCAAGCAAGTCCAAGAAAGAGTAGAAACCACTTCATCTTCAAGTGAAAGTGAAAATGATGTTGATCAATATGAGAAGGTTGATGATGTTGCTCTCTTTATGAAGAGGTTTTACAAGGGATTAAAGAAGCAAGGCTACAAGGTAGTGAAGAGAAACTTTCCAAACAAGAAAAAGAGGACATGCTACAATTGTAGTAGCACCGATCACTTCATTGCCAAGTGTCCATATGAGATCAAGGACAACAAATACAAAAAGGACAAGAAAGAGAAGAATGCCGACCGTAGAAAGAGCAAGAAGTACATGGAAGAGGCTCATATTGGGCATGAATGGGACTCAACTAGAGAGAGCACAAGTGAGGAGGATGAGAAGATTGCAACCATTGCTATTCATAAGTCATCCCCTACACCAAGGCTCTTCAACAATATGTCCGACGATGACTACTACTCCCCTCACATTTATCTCATGGCAAAACGTGAGAAGGTAAAATCTAAATCGAAGGCCAAATCTCCTCCACCTCTTAGTGATATCTCTAGTAGTGATATTAGAGATAGCTCTAGTGATGATGAATCTAATGATAAAGAAATAAACATAATAACTAAAAATTTGGATGGAAAGACTAAATTATTCATCACTAAGTTAATGGAGGATTTATAGAGTGTCCAAGTCGTGCTAGAATCTAGAGAAGAGACTCTTATCTAACAAGAGGATCTCTACATTGCTAGCAAAGAAGCTCTTGCATTATAGAGAAGTGAGGTGGAATCCTTGCGCAAGGCTTTGGCCAAAGAGCAAGAGGACCATGCTATTACAAGGAAAGTAAATAAAGCTCTCAAGAAAAAGTATTATGAGTTGGATAAAAAGCACAAAGAACTTGAGATGCAATATGGCATTCTTTGGGATAGCAACTCACATCTCCCTAAGACAAAGGAAACATCTACTCCCACCACTAGTCAAGGTTGTGGAAAATATTTTAATCTTGATTTGAATGCCTATTTCACTAACCTTGCAAACATGGAGGCTATGAGAAAGGAGATTGCTAGGCTCAATGAAATCATTAGAAAATGGTGGATGTGTGAGACCCAATCTAATGACAAGAAGAATGATGAATCTATGAGAAAGGAGATTGCTAGGCTCAATGAAATCATTAGAAAATGGTGGATGTGTGAGACCCAATCTAATGACAAGAAGAATGATGAATCAAAAGGGCCACAATTCAAGCAAAAAAGGCATCCCTCAATCAAGCATGGGCTTGGACACACAAAAGGAGGCGAGACAAATGGAAGGAGGATAGTGAATGGCTATGAGTGTGTGCAGTTTGAGAGGAAAGGCAAAATTGGTACAGATCAGCCTACACAGATCGTGGCAGTGCAGCATCCCCGAGCGACAGTGGTGCACAGAAGGGCGACAATGCCGCACCCCGCAAAAAAGAAAAGGCTACCAATTCTATTTCTGATTAAACTAAGCCTAAGAAGAAGGTGTTCCAAAAACAGGTTTTCTAGAAGCCTAAGGAATCAATGTGGTGCAACAAGAACAAGTATGCCTATCAACCAAAGATCTATGCACCTCGATAAAACTTGACATCATGCTTTGTTTTGAAGAACAACAACAGTGGAAAAGTGGTTGCCAAATATGTTGAAAAGGAAACCAACATATATAGGAATACTTTTATTTGGATTCCTAAGTTTCTTATGACTACATATAAATTTTTATTACTGTCTTTGTTTCGTTTTCACCCAAAAAGCAGTTGGATGCGATGGTGAAGGCAGAGTATTCAGTTTCCAGCCACGCTGCTATTGGTTTTGCATAGTTGTTATTCTCATGCCCAAACATAAATCTAGGGGAGAAAAAAGAAGCACAATGCTTATGTTAGGTTTTCCTCGCGCACTAGAGATTGCAAGTCAAAAAAGATTACAGTCTATGAAACAGGCCTTTAATTTACACCTAATAAAATACCACACCTGTTTGGACCCAAAAAAAACAGCATCGACCTTTCTGTTTCCGGACACATATATCTCTGCTCATGCTGTAATCATGTTTGCTACGGCTGATCCCATGTGACCACGTAGCCGAGGACTGGGAAGGCCAAGGACATGACAAACATGAAGACGCAGAGAAACACGTCCTCCTTGTCCGTCAACCGCATCGCCATCGGCGCGACGAGCACCAAGATCACCAGCCACAAGGTATTGGAGAAACCCTGCAGAGAGAAAATCACCCCATCAGATATTATACTGTTCATATATACATTGAGTGGAGTCATCTAGTCTATAGATAGCATGCAGTCGTGTTCCGTACACCTACCCTGATCGCGCTTGCCCATGCGGGGGTACGCCTGCGCGGCTCAGATGTTGTGCAGGGCGCGCCGTCGTGCGGCGACGGAGACGGCGATGGGGGCTGCGACGGCACGGTGGTGGCTGCAGGAGGGGGGCCTTCTTCTAGCAAGCGGTATAGGCGGTCGTACTCGTACGCGTGGTACTCCGCCGACGGTGTCCCCATGGCCGAGCAGCTAGCAGGCAAGACGCGCGTGTGGTTAATCTGGATTTCTGTTGTTTTATTTATCGCCCCTTTATTTATCGGCTACCAATTTCCTTAATAGTCTCTCTTGCCGACTCCCGTTCTTTCCCAATCCAGATCGGACTCCAAGTGGCCCATAACCAGATTACGGATTAGATTCAACTAGGCTTTGTTTAGCGATTTTTTTATCACAACACATTTCCTACAATTCAGTCGCCTGAAATCTCTCGCCAGCCCACGTCCGCGCCCGCGTCTGCCGCGCCATCCCACCCGCGCCAGCCCGCATCTTCCCCAACTCCGGCGAGAATCTTCTCTCTCATCCCCAACTCCGGCATCTTTCCACTTGAGTCTCGTGGGCTATACACCCTCTTGAAGGAGTCAGGGCTAGGCCAGGCTCCCCTGCCGCCGCCACTTGAGGCTCGGGGGCTTGACCATGGCCCCGAGCCATCGAGCAACGGCTGCCCGAGCCTGACTTCTGCCAAGTATATACCCAGGCCGGCACCCGGACGGCAACTGATGCCCCGAGCCACGGATCGGGGCTCAGCTCATGAATCCGCCAAGCATCCGACGCCTAATAGGGATGAAGATACCACGACGTCTCCTCGTACAACGGGCGTGAGGCCTTGTCGGCCACTCCTTCGGTAGGGTCATGCAACCAACGTGACACAAGAGGACAAGGGACTCCACCAACTGCAGGGGCGAAGGGCTCCAAGTCCCACTAATCAGCCCTTCTAGGTGGGGGCTCCTTATTGTAGGCCAAGGAAACTGTGAGAAGGCTCACCTGGGGAGGTTGCACCACAACAGACACTACTGGAGGCGGGCTCTTTGTCGAGTGCCTGTTGCACACGGCAAAGGCAGCTTTGCACTCGACAAAGCCTTTGCCGAGTGCAACACTCGGCAAAGAGCCTCCGTTGAATCCCCTTCCAGCAAAGGCTGCTTTGCCGAGTGCCAAATTTCGGGCACTCGGCAAAGGCTGCTTTGCCGAGTGCCAAATTTCGGGCACTCGGCAAAGGCTTTGCCGAGTGCCGTGCGGGCACTCGGCAAAGATTTGACGCCGTCGGCCGACGGCCGACGCCGTCTAATTTTTTTAAAACTCTTTGCCGAGTGCCACAGCTCCGGCACTCGGCAAAGAAATCTATTTTTAAACCTCTTTGCCTAGTGCCACGGCACCAGCACTCGGCAAAGGGTGTTTTTCTATTTTTTTTTTAAATTTTCTTTGCCGAGTGCAATGGTCATTGCACTCGGCAAAGCCACCTCTAAATTTCTTTTTTTTTTGTTTTTTGCTTTTCCATTTAAACAACAATGCACATATATATAATAGAAACCACAATTCAACAGCAATAAATTACAAACCATATTTATATATTACAAATGACCAAATTTGTCCGAAATCCACAATTTATTACAAATCACAAGTTCATAGTCCACAAGTTCACAAGTTCGATACATAGAAACTACTCCGCAAGCGGCTCACGGTGACTGCGCCCCAGCGTGCGATCCCAGCGACGGTCCGGGTGCGGATGGCCCGACTTGCGATGCCGACGACCCTCCGACTTGGTTCGACACCGCCCCCGATGTCCGCTGCACAAAAAAGAAGATATTGCACGTGAGTGACAAGATAAAAATGTAAGGAGTTTAAAGAAAACTTCAAAATTTCGGCAGCACATCCCCTGCACGGGGACGTTTCCAAAACCTGCAAGAAAAAAGTTGGCACGAAGGCCGACAACCACATTTCCGGCACGAAGGCAGACACATCAACTAACCCGGCACGAAGGCCCACACATCAACAAATCCGGCACGAAGGCCATCTCTAGGTTTGACACTAAGCATGAGCACAGAAAGTAAAACATACTCGTCGGAGTAGACTGTGGTAGTGGCTGTGGTGCAAGCAGGTGTAGTGGGATCTGCCAACCTTGTTGCTCCCCAAGTTGTTGCACGAACCTGAGCAAACCTTCTTGCTGGGCCTCAATAGCTTGTAGCCTTTGATGCTCGGCCTCCCGCTCGGCCCGCTCAGCTGCCCGCTCAGCTTCCTAGGCCTCATGCTGGGCCCGAAGTTGTTGCGGCTCGGCCTGCAACATTTGACCCCAATGTTTCAATATTGCAGAGCTAAGGAACGTAAAAGTCAAAGAACGACGAATGAAACTGGAATACTTACCTAGAGTGCCGCCACCGTTGTCGGCCCTTGGCTTATGGGCACGCTAGAGCTTGTGCTCGCTGTTCGGAGGCGGTTCAGAGGAGGAGTAGAGCCCGTGTTGAGGACGCTGTCGCCAAGCCAGAACCACCCATGCTTCTTGCCTTCCCCCACCCACATCATGATCTCAAGATCAAGGCGCTCCTCGGTCCTCGGATCATAGGCCGGCTCGTGGACTGACGTTGCCGCCTCCGTGTAAGAAGTGAGGCGGGTGTGGACGCTGGAGTTGGTGTATGCCTCTGGACCCGCATCCGGGTTGTACTCGATGTTGGACCTTGCCAGGCCCATGTGGGCTAGAGCATACGCCATGAGTTGGCCAATTGGCTGGCCACCGTGCGCCGCCGACTGCGAGAAAGACAACAACATGTGGTTAGAAATCATGTAGAATTGAGCGTGGCTAGATTAGACAAATGGTGCAGACGTACATATGTCTTTGCATACTTGCTGAGGCTGGCGCTGCCCTGATGGTGAGGGGCACCTAGCATCAGCGCTCGCTGGTCGCTTTTCTCCTGGTGCTCCTTCTGCCAGTCCACGTCTAGCCATTTGTCCACTATAGCAGCCCAGCAATCGGGGTGGGTGGCGCACCAGCTTGGAATCGCCTATAAGCCATCAGAAGATCAAATTAGGCATAGTTAATCTCAAAATCAAATTGTTCGGGAGGTGCAAAATCAATGGTTCTGCACCAGATTGGATAGCACCAACGGTTCTGCACGGGCCCCCCCATTTGTACCTCGTTCGGGAGGTGCAAAATCAAATGTTGCATCGATAAGAAAAAGCCAGGTGGAAAGATCTTCTCCAACTTACAGAGCAACTCGGGTGCTGTTTTTTCCAACTCCTCAACCACTTTCAGAGATATCTCCTTGGCACAAAGCTGGCGGAAGAAAAAGCTCAGCTCTGCCAGCACCTTCCAGACATGCTCAGGGACGTAGCCTCGAACCATCGACGGAAGAAGCCGCTCAATCCATATGTGGAAGTCATGACTCTTCATCCCTAAGACTCAGCCAGTATCTGGGTTCACTCCCCTCCTCAGATTCACTGCAAACCCATCAGGGAAACTTAACGTCTGCATCAATTGTATCACTTCGTCCTGTGCTTCTTTTCCAAGACGTAATCGGCCTTAGGCCTTTTCCATGGTTTGCTGTCTCTTGGAGGTAGCATCTGCAGCTTTGGTCTGTCGCATAGTGTTGCCATGTCTACTCTGGCCTTAGGGTTGTCCTTTGTCTTGTCAGAAATGTCCGTGAGTGTTGCCCAAAGTGCTTCGACGACATTCTTCTCAGTGTGCATTACATCTATGTTATGTGGAAGGAGAAGGTCATCAAAATAGGGAAGCCTCTCCAATCCCGACTTATGAGTCCACATATGTTCCACACCATAGCCCACAAAGCGATCTTTGTTTGGATTATCTTTCTTTGGATTAACTTTCTTTCTTTTACCCTTCTTTGGATTATCTTTCTGCGCCGGGAGCATGAGAGCATCTATCTGAGCATGAACCTGGGCACTAGTCATCTTCTGAGGTGCAGGGTCGGTCACCGTGATACCTTTCGTGAAGTTCTTATTGTCTCCTCTGAATGCATGGTCAAGAGGGAAGAACTGTCGATGCTTGTCGAACAACGAGAACTTCCCACCCTTCTTCAACCAAATGAACTGTAGAGCTGCCTTGCATACCGGGCATGGAAACTTCCCGTGGACACACCAGCCGGTGAATATCCCATACGCCAGGAAGTCATGCATGGAGTACTGGTACCAAACATACATTCTGAAGTTCTTCTTTGTAGCTCGGTCATAAGTCCATACGCCTTCATTCCAAGCCTTGATCAATTCATCTTAAACAGGATGCATGTACACACCCATTTTGTTTCCCGGGTGTCGAGGAATTATCAACATCAAGAATATATTTTGCCATTGAAGTAGGGCCCCGGGGGGAGATTGAGGGAATAGCTAACACGGGCCAACAAGTGTATGGGGCCGACATCATTCCATAAGGATTGAACCCATCCGTTGCGGTATAATAACACGTACATTACGTGCCTCTTCATCTTTGCCACGATGGTTGCCATTAAAGCTTTTCCATGCTTCACCATCTGCTGGATGTACCATCTTGTCAGGATTGTATCGAACGCCATTCTTGTGCCATGTCATCTGTTTCGTGGACTCCTCGGACATGAATAGCCGTTGGAGCCTCGGTATGATCAGAAGGTGTCTTAGGACTTTCATGGAGATGTCCTCATTCTGCTCCTTCTTTCCATCACCTTTGTCTACCTCCACATACCTAGAGGATTTACACTTTGGACAGTACTTTGCATCCTTGTGTTCTTCCCTAAATAGGACGCACCCCTTTGGACAGTACTTTGGACAGTGATCACATGTGGAGATGTCTGGGTTTTAGGCATCCGATGTCGCAATTTGCTCGAAACCTTCTCAATTTTTTTACCATAGACTCTACATGTAATAACACGATGCCCTGACAAGTTTCATCATTTTCAGACTTCGTTCGGATTTTATATAATTTAAATACACTTTTCCCGCAGGTACCTCGTCATGTTACGTCAACAAGATGCTCAAAATTTCATGTGAGTTCCTGGATATGGCCTCAACATACACCAAATATCATGAATATCATTTTTTGAACGACCAAATTCGATTATTCCATGCACCTGCAGTTCAAATTTGAAATATTCCATAAAATTTAACGAAACAAAAAAAACTAACAAAATATAGCAAAAAAAGTCAAAATTGTCCCAAATTTGAACATGGAGTTTTAAATAATGTGGGAAGGCCTCACAAAAAAATGGGTCAAAAAAAAAAACAAAAAACAAAAATTTTGCTGAGTGCTTGCCCTGGCACTCGGCAAAGAAGGGATCTTTACTGAGTGCAGGGCCTTGGCACTCGGCAAAGGCCCTCTTTGCCGAGTGCTAGGGCCGGCACTCGACAAAGAATATATTTTTTAAAATTTGACGGCGTGGGCGGGCTCGGCCGTCAAGTGCCATTGTTTTTGCCAAGTGCCACTCTTTGCCGAGTGTTGCACTCGGCAAAGAGGGCTTTTGCCGAGTGCTGCCCTTTGCCGAGTGCCGGACACTTTGTGGCACTCGGCAAAGCCACTCTTTGCCAAGTGCTAGACTTTGCCGAGTGCCACCCGGTCCGGCACTCGGCAAAGAGTGGCTTCGCCGAGTGCCAGATTTTTGGCACTCGGCAAAGCTGGCAGCACTCGGCAAATCTACGTTCTCCCGTAGTGAGACAACCCCTAATGTTCAAGTGCCAAAATGATGGCAATGACATTAGGGGGCGGTTGCGGCGCTGTCGACTCCTCCCTATGGGACAAGGCCGCTGACGGACTAGGGTCCTAGGGGTACCCTATGGGGTCTATAGCCTAGTTGGGCCCTAGGCTGGCCCATAGTCTGTTGGAGGATGCGAGACAAGGTGGCATCTACTCCAAGCTACCAAGGACCGACCTAGTCGGATTACTAGGAAAGTTAGATTCTGTAATAGAACTAGGACTCTTCTATTGCAACCGACTAGGACTAGATGCGTGCCCCTACCCTCTGCCCTATATAAAGAGAGGTACGGTGCACCCCCTTGTACATACAATCATACAAACCAATCCAACGTAAAAGGCCACATGCCGCACTCGAGTAAGGTATTACGCGCATCGTGTCCTGAACCAGTATAAATCGTCGTCTCTCTGCGTTCACCGTCGGGTTCCGCGTATGTCGAAGCCCGCCAACCATCATCCCAGGTAACCCCGTGATGAGTTGCTAGTCATCAAACATCGACATCTGGCATGCCACGTAGGGGCTTTTGGTGACTTCATGATCGAGAGCTCGATTGACCTCGTCAACATGATTTTTTCGGCGGGATCCACCTTTGTCTTCGGCTCCTGGATCTGCACGGCTAATGACCACGACCAGCTCCAAAGTCGTCTCGTGGAGACCCCGTCACCTCAAGCTTCTCCAGCAGCTTCAGTAGCAACGCTGGATCCTCTCGCCAAGAAATTTTCTCATCTTTCGATTTCCAATCTAACTCAGAGTCGGGAGCTTACGGAGAACCGAGACTCCCACCCGAACACAAGCAATCTGTCCAAGTTGGAGACCTCATCAGACGTCCACATCAAAGACCCAAGTTGTTTTCTACTTGGACTCAGGAACTCAGCTTCTGTTTTTCAGGAGTCAATTCAACACCTCTTGCAGTCAGAGCAGGAGATCTCATTGATAGGTGCCCAGAAGGGATTGGTTTTATCCATCACCCCTGAAGTAAGCATTGTAGATTGGCCAGGTGCCCAGCCACACACAACATCATCAGATCCCTTCCGCCTAGTCAGCATGGTTGAGATCTTGCCTTTTCAGAATGGCAGCACCCTTCCATCCGATGAAGATGGCTCTACAGAGATCTTGACCAGCATAACAACCGCAGAGTTCGAAACCTATACCATGCCAAGTCATTCTCGAGAAGTTTTCATGGTTCGACAACCACCTCAGATCCCTATGATAGAGGCTCCTGACATCCAATCTGGAGATGAAGCTTTGTCCAACATCTCACCGAATGCTCTACCACTCGTCAATGAGACTGATGATCAGAAGACGGCTAGGGAAAGAAAGAACAAGGCGCAGCAGGCCCATCTAAATTGAGCCCAACACCGCAAGGAGGAGTGGGAGCGGTATGAAACTGCCTACCGCGAAGTCTAACGACAACGCTTGGCCACCGAGACGGAGACCGAACAACGCTATCAAGATCAAGAAAGGAACCGTCAACATCGGGAGCGTGATAACTTGAGGGCATCTTCCTCACACAACCTCGACGCTGACTTCATGGAAGGTAGTCGTTGGCAACAGGGTTTTCACTACACCCTATGCTAATGTTTACGCTCTCGCAATAGAGCTAGCCAATATTCAGAACCCAACCGAGGAGCAACAACGCTACAAAGTCATCCTAGAATCTATGACTTAACAGCTGCAAGCCAGAAATGTGGCTGAAAGGTCCTTGTTTGGTTTTGGTAATTAAGTGACAACCTAGGTGGATTAATTGTGTTTAATGTGAGATACACAAGTGATTAGTTCATAGGTACTTGTGTGAGCAACTCATGCCATGACGGTGAAGATGGATTGGATATGTTGCAAGGCTCACACATGTGATGAAGGAGCTCATTGCATATGAGACATGACATGGAGTCGTGTGCTCAAGGTGGAGAAGATCAAGACAAGACCTGGCTCGATGGACCGGTTGCAAGTGTGAAGGGCAAGTTGAGTGATAACTTGGCACCGATGGACCGAGGCAACGGTGAAGAGCAAGTAAAGTCAAGATCGATGAACCAATACGGTCATGTGATGATATGAAGTGGATTATATCATTTGGTGATTAGTTGGTGCATGTGTTGCATCAACAATGGAGGAGATAGAATGGAATGCGCAAGGCAAAGTTATAACCTAGGGCATTTTATTTCACCGGTCATAGGCGTGTAGAGAAGTTGATGACCAGGTTTAGGATAAATGGCCATACTATTAAGAGGAGCAAACTTGTTTGCATATCGGTCATCTAGTGCCACTTGAGCGATCTAACATTGCATATGTGTTAGCATCGAGTGGCGTTGAGAAAAGAGTGCTAATCCTTTGGAAAAATATTTGTGAAAAGCTAACACATGAGCACAAGGTGGTGATCACTTTGTGATGTTAGCACATTTGCAAACGAGAAGTCGAAAGGTGAAGAAAGGAGGCAAAATCGGGCTCGGGGTGCCGCCCTGGGGGCACTGTCACCCCTTGTCTGGTGCACCACCACCCCGTGGCGGTGACCGGCTAGTCGAGGCCGAGAGCAGGGTTTGGAGCTGGCACAGTCGTGCCATGTCCGGTGGCACTACCACCCCTAGGGCGGTGCCCACCTAGACTTGGTTTCGAGCAGGAGCAGAAGGGCTATCACTGGACGTGACAGTGTACACCACCATGTGCAGGGCGGTGCACCACTAGGTGTTGTCCGGTGGCACGGCCACTTTTCCCTGAGGGTGGCGAGTTCGGTACTGAGCCGAGGGGGTCACAGCCATGCAGTGTTTGCCTAAACGGCCTAAATGGCCATTTAAACGACCATTAAATGGTAAACGGTGGTAAACTATTTTGTTTAGGGGTAAACGGAAATTAAACGGTTGACCGTTTAAATGGTCAAAAAATGAAAAAATGGTCTAAATGGCCTAAACGAAACGGAGATAAACAACATTAAATGGGCTAAACAGCTGTTTAAACGGCTGTTTAGGCGAACACGAGGTAAATCTAGTTCAGTTTTGTACGGATAAATTTGTATACTTAAGTTTATTATATTTATAAATGTGTACACTTGATATGTTACATGCATAAATATCTATATTTAGTTCTTTTCACATGCATAAATATATATACATACCAAAATAATTGATTTTTACTCGGATACATATGTATAAATGCTAGAATACTTGATTTTTTACATGCACATATATAATTATATGTATTTTTTTAAAGTACAAAATCGTTTAACTTCATTTAAACACCGTGTAAACAGCCTAAACGCTAAACGAAGGGCGACCGTGTAAAGATCGTTTACCGTTTAGGAAAACATTGCCGCCATGGTGACGGCGGTGCACCGTCCTATTTTTCCAGAGAGGTGGTTAACCGAGGGGTTGGCTTGGGTGGTCACCGCCACCCCTAGGGCGTTGCCACCGTCACCCTATCCGGTGACCAACGGCTAGTTTCTAGCCATTGGAATTCGACCATTGGGAGGGGCACTGCCGTGTCCGGTGCCAGGCACCCCCATGTCCGGTGCCCTCGCATAAACTAGCAGCTTTGCTCCAACGGCTTTATTTGGCTTAGGGGCTATAAATAGAGGTGGAGCTTGGGCTTGGACTGGTTGTTGAGCACCCTTAAGCCTTGGTGGCTTGTGTAGGTGTGCTTGGGAGCCCTCTAACTCACATACGCTTGATAGTGATCATTCGATTGAGTGTGAGTGCGATTGCATTGTGAGAGTGCATCAAGTGGCACTAGGTGATCGAGTTGCAAGCCGGTGGTGCTTGTTACTCTTGGAGGTTGCCACCTCCTAGATGGCTTGGTGGTCATCTCCGTTGAAGCATGCAAAGAAGATTGTGCGGTGCTCCGGAGAAGTGATTGTGCGGGGTACCATGCTCACCCCGTGGGAGTCGCAAAGAGCAACACTACTAGAGTATGTCATTGAGCTACCCTCACTTTGGGTAGGTTCTTGTGGTGCCCAACGTGTGGGCTTGACAGGTGATGCCAATTAGCCGTTGAACCACCAAGTGAGCGGTCGACACAACGGGGACTAGCGTGTTGGCAAGCACGTGAGCCTCAGGATAAAAATCATCGTGCCATCCTTGTCTTCCTATTGGTTTGCACCCCCTTTACACAAGCTTGTATTTTCTTTCATATACATTGTGCTTTGTGCAGTTGCTTTGTAATTAGTTAGCTTGTGTAGCTTGCTAGTTACCTTCTTGCTTGTGTAGCATAGAAGTTGCTCCTTGCGTGACTAATTTAGTTTGAGTAACCTTGTTAGTAACATTGCTTAGTTTTTGTAGCTTAGTAATTTGCGCTCTCTAATTTGGTTTATGTTGCCTTGTTATTGAGCATTGCTAGTGAGCTTAGGTGGTTTTGTGCTTTTGCTTACTAGATTGTGTAGGAGCTCCCTCGGTTGCGTGAAGTACTAGTTGCATATGTTTGTGTGACCTTGCAAGCTAGATTGGTTAGGTGAGCTCTAGCTAGCCCGGCGCCTTTGTTGCCTAATTAGGATCTTTATAAGGTGCTTGTGAACTTAGAGGGGTGTAGTCTTGACTAGACCGATAGTTTTAATTCCGCATTTGTTTCGGTTAGTTGGCGTGTTTAGTTTTAGAAAGGACTATTCAACCCACCTCTAGTCCGCCATCTCGATCCTACAGCGGCTTCTGCCACCAATCCTTCTCGGGGACCAGCACAACGACAGCCCGCTCACTCCCGACTTGGGTCCGAACAGCGAGTTCCAGGTCATTCACGCCTTGGACCCCCAAGGTAATCGGAACAAAAATTGAGGGGCAGCACAGCCTGCCAGTTAGTATCATCAGGGGCATCATTACAATAGCAGAGAAGGCGGAGGTGAATCCGAGTACAGGGTAGCTGACATATCCCCCGATAGGTTCCCCTATTTCTTGAACTAGCCCCTTTCAGTCCGACTGCCCTACAAGTTCAAGCCATCTAACCATTCCAAGTACGACGGGAAGACAGAGCCTCCAATGGCTTCGCATTTATTCTCAGTCAATAGAATTGACGGGTGGCGATGATGACCTCAAGACTCTATACTTCCCCATGGCACTCGAAACAGTGCCACATGCCTGGTTTGACAAGCTGCGTCCCAATTCAATTGATACCTGGGAACAACTCTAGCGCAAGTTTTGTGAGAACTTTTGCGGGGTCCTCACCCATCCAAGCACTCGGATTGAACTCAGAACCTGCAAGTAGAAACCTGATGAGACTTTCTTGGAATTCTATTGCTGTTTTGCAGAACTACGAGCCTAGGTCTATGATAAAACCGACAGGGAGGTGATCGAACACTTCTCCAACGGTATCTGGCAAAAGTGGCAATTTGAAAACTTTTGTGATGATAACCCAGAGCAGCTGAAGACTTCAAGCACACTTTTCAAAAGATGATTGCATCTGAAGAGCGAACGCGCGAGTGGTTCCCCGCACGCAACCTGCCGAACAACCAAGGCTATGACCCCATGGGCAATCAGGGTGGGCAGTCCAATAGGAAGCGGGCATCCGATAACACCCTTGCCTCCATGGATAGGCCAAAAAGTCCAACAAGCCCAGAAGATTTGAAGATCTCCAGAACTTGCCCTGCCCTTTCCACAAGAACGCCATGCACACTGCGGCCGAGTGCAGACAACTCTAGGAACTAGGATTTTATGCAAAGAACGACAAGGGCAAGGGCAAGGATGATAACAAAAAAGACGGAGATGACCAAGCTGATCCAGGTTTCCAATAGCCTAAGGGCGTGGTTGGCATTATCTTCGCTAGCATCCCGTCTTCATCTAGTAAGCGCCAAGGAGCTAGCTCTTCGGGATATCATGGCTTCACAACCAGCTACTCCCAAGTACCTTAACTGGTCTGAGTACCCGATCCAGATTTTCAGGAAAGATCAATGGACTAGGGTGTCTAATGCAAGCCACTACCCACTCGTCCTGGGTCCAACAATAGCTGGCATGACAGTCACCAAGGTCTAGCAATGCCACGGCAGAGGATTCACGCACCTGGTGCATAGATCATAGACTAGAACCAAACCGACTTGCACACCGTGTGTGCATAGATCATAGACTAGAACCAAACCGACTTGCACACCATGTCCTCATTAGAATATAAGGAGAGGCACGACTCACTGAGAAGGAGGTTGGGCGTTTGATAGACAGATGGACAGGAAGATAGTTAGACAGATCGAAACCCACCTCAGCTAGAGAAGGCTAGTTTCTTACTCGCTGAGGAAGAACACCAACGAGTACTAGGATAGCACCGAGCGATCCCCTACCAAACTCTCTCGATTTCCATAGTTGTAATCCCCCGATTGGGCATTCCTAACACAAAGATCACTACACTGCTGAACGTACGGCCTAGAGACCCCAACTAGGATAAATCGATGTGTCCCTTCCGTATTTTGAGTGTCTGAGCCACCGGAGATCCACACATCTACTACTGTGGAACAACTGACGATGCTCGTCGCGGTTATAAACCCGACAGATGTCTTATCTCATCTCAAGTTTTTGAGACTGAAAAACTTGAATATGTTTTTTTCTTGCTTCGTACAATTTGTCTAACTCATGTGATAATTAATTAAGGTAAATTTACCCTATTCTCATTGATTCTTCTTTCTATTATCACTTAATATAAGTCTACAACATGTGTGGTTCAAGCTTCTATGCCTGTTGTGTGATGATGTGTTTTATGTGGTGATTGTTTTTCTATTTGTGCTTGCTAGGGACATCAAAACCACTTTGATGATCAAAATTTGCATGCCTACATATAAACCATCCTCTGTTTCATTGATTTATTTTCTTTTTGTGCTTGCTAGGGGCATCGATCAATACCACTCAGATGATCAAAACTTGCATGTCTATGAAAATAACCATCCTCAGCTTCATCATTGTACTAAATTGTGGAATTTTGTGCTTCTCTAAACTTCTATATGGTAATCCAGAAAGGTTGAGATGGCAAAGACATTACTGTGTAATACTTTCAGGCTTTCTTGCAAACTGTCATGTATGATAACTGCTATGTATAAACGTCCAATACATATTTTGTATATCCATGATTTGAGAAACATCATATTATTAGTACTACTTTTATATACCACCTTAATGACTCGTGTCAAGCTGAAAACAAAGCATTATTTGTTCTGTCAAAAAAAAAACATTCACTTTCAAGCCAAAATTTATCCGGGGCATGACACTCTGGTCGCAACATGTGCTCTATATTAAGCTGTTCATAGTTGCTTTTGTGAAAATAATAGAACCCTTCCAATTGAGGCACAACAAAAATACCAACCAGTGCCGCAGACAATCAATAGGCCCAAACGTATGTCCATCCAGATAGGAATTGGCACATGAGACTACAGCAACCTATTGATCCCAAGTGAACACGTAACCGAGGACCGGGAAGGCGAAGGACAGGACGAACATGAAGACGCAGAGAAACACATCCTCCTTGTCCGTCGACTGCATCGCCATCGGCGCGACGTGGAACACCAAGATCACCAGACACAAGGTATTGGAGAACCCCTGCACCACAGAGAGAAACCAACCATCAGATTTTTACTGTTCTATATATATATATATATATATATATATATATATATATATATATATATATATATATATATATATATATATATATATATATATATATATATATATATATATATATATATATATATATATATATATATATATAGTGGATCAGTGGATCGAAGTCTGTATAGCATCAGTCGCGTTACGTGTACCTACCCTCATCGCGCTTGCCCATGCGGGGGTACGCCTGCGCGGCTCAGATGTTGTGCAGGGCGCGCCACCGTGCGGTGACGGTGACGGCAATGGCGACGGTGACGGCGTGGCGGTGGCCGGTGGTGGAGGCGGAGACCAGGACCGACCTTCTTCTAGCAAGCGGCATAGGAGGTCGTACTCGTGGTGCTCCGCCGACGGTGTCCCCATGGCCGAGCAGCTAGCAAGCGATACGCGCGTCCGGTTAATCTGGATTTCTGTTGTTTTATGTCTCCCCTCAGCGGCTATCAATGCTTAATATAGTCTCTCTTGCCGACTCCCGTTCTTTCCCAATCCAGTTTGATAACCGCGTACTCTTGGATCAGACTCCAAGTCGTAACCATAACTTATTACGGATTAGATTAAACTAGGCTTTGTTTAGCGATTCTTTTTATTGCTAAATATTTTGATATCCAGCTCCACGTCTAGCGTTCGGACGTCCGGACGCCCGTGTCTGCACACATGGGGGCCATGCCGCTCCGTGTCCCGCATCCGCACCATGTCCCCCGCCCACTCTGTGGCCAACGCCGCTCCGTGTCATGTGCCCGCACCGTGGCCTACACGCGCTTCGTGTCCCGCACCACTCCGTGTCTCGCG
Source organism: Miscanthus lutarioriparius (assembly GCA_904845875.1). Classification (NCBI taxonomy): domain Eukaryota; kingdom Viridiplantae; phylum Streptophyta; class Magnoliopsida; order Poales; family Poaceae; genus Miscanthus; species Miscanthus lutarioriparius. Next base: position 154,011 of record CAJGYO010000248.1, read on the forward strand.
TCCACACTGTGGCGCCCCCTCCACACCTATGCGCATGCAAGCGGGCCCAGCAGCTACAACAGGTGGCCGCTGCAGATGAGTCCCACTACAACATGTGCAACACCAAGATCTACTTTTGTAATATCTAGATAAAACACTTGTAACATCTGTATGAAACAGTTAAAACATACCTCTAAACATATCGGAAACATTTAAAATGTACACTTGCAATATGTATCATATCTCATCGTTGCCAGACGCCCATGGGCCTTGCTGTTGGAGACCTTCCTGACTACCTGACGTCTGCGACCACGGACCCACCGAGCAACTACATCCTCATTGGAGCAGATGTGGTAGACACGGAGGCGGGATGGAAGGAGCAGGAGGATGGGGCACACCAGAGGCGGAGTGGGCGTGGGCGGCAAACGCGGCGCCGAGCCACCGAGCGAGTGGGTGCGCCGCGCGTGGCGCAGGCGACGAGGCGGAGGAGTGGGGTGGCCGCCCGATGTGGTGAAGCGAGTGGGGACTTCATTAGGGATTTTGGTTCGAATTTCTATCACGGGCGGAGGAGAAAGCGTCAGCGTAGAGGAGCAGGCCCGTTTCTTGTTGGGCCCGATCACTTCGCAGGCTTAGGAACGGCGCGTCCGGACGCACACGCCCGGATGCACAACACAAACTGACATTCCAAATTCAAGAGAAGACAACAAACAATTAACAGGAATCAATAGAACAGCATACTGAAAAACTAAAATAACAGGATATTACTCACAATAAAAAAATACAAACAAGCAATAAAAAATATTAAAAACTAAAACCAAAACTAAAACATGGTGTAAATATCATACTCTGAAAACTGAAACAATAATTCATACGTAACATTACTGAAACAGATTAACAAAAAAATAAATATTCAGGACTGAAAATTAAAAGTTAAATGGACTTGATTTCTTATGCAGTCACACCATAGTTTTGGATATAGCTTACGCGACAAGTTACAGTGCGAACTAAACCACATGACACGGGGTATATAATAATTAAAAAATTACGGTTGCCGTACGTTCTAAGCAGCCAGTGTAGCAGCCTTGCCTAAGTGTAAGGCAAATGAAGGTGATGGTTGATTCAGAGCACAGCTAGTCGAATGACGAACATGCTTCATCTAGAGAGCATAGGGTGACAGGACAGAAAGCACGAAACTGAACCGAACACTCAAAATCGGCAACTAAAACCACATTGGAGGTGCGCACGGGCACACACACCCAAAATCCAGTCTCCTTGATAGATACTCCAAAGTAGATCCCACATAGATATCCCCAGGCAAGTGAAGAGAAACCTAAATGAATGGTAAGAAGACAAATCAAGCAGACCTGCAATGTGAAGAGGTGGTCGTCGACCTGGACCTCCTTGGTGACGAAATCAACGCCGATGGTGGCCTTGTACTAGTTGTTGACGTACCTGTGCGCACCAAACCGAGAATTCGGTCCTCAATCAATACTGAAACAGATTATTATGTGCTCCTAGCCATAAAAAAAACATGCAAACAATAAATTAAATATTCTGGACTGAAAATTGAAGAACTAAAATACTGAAATCAGCAGCCTGCTACTGCAACCAGCTCAACCACAAAAATCTAAAAGGTTCAGGTACTAAACAATGAAACATTGATCTGAAACTAAGCTACAGCTACACATCCGCCAACAGAGAATCGGCATCCATACACATGGCGAGCAAGCAAGGAACAGTCATATAGCTAAGCTAATAAGCTACTACTTGGTGATGGCGTAGACGGCGTAGATGATGCTAGGATGTAGGCGAGGAAGGTGAAGAGGCAGATCCGAACCAAAAATGAATGAAATCCAAAATAAAATGGAAGACACAAATGACAACATGAACCTTCAGCTTTACTAAGCGACGGAGACGACGAGAGAGGCAAAGTCCTTCGCCGACAGTGACGCTAGAGCTGGAGTTGTCGTCGATCGGCACCACCGCCTCAGCCTCCGCGCTCCTGCAATGCCAGAGCCGGCGCTGACGTCGGCACCTACGCCTATGCCTTCGCCTCCAGAGAGCAACAAGCCAACAAGTGCATGCGCTCTCTGTCCTCCACCAAGAAAAAAAAAGAGCACTGGAAGCCCGTTAGCGGGGAAGACAAGGCCCAGAACAAACTGAAGCGGCCCAAAAAGAAATAAGCCCACACAAGATAGCACGGATCTCAACAAAATCTCAGCCATACAAAACTAATTGGTTAAGACACAACAAATCATCCGATAGATGAATAGAAATTAAATTAATAGGTGGTGACATGTGGCAGTCCCTGGTAAAGCCACATTTACACGGGTTTAGTAGAGAGGATGAATGATAGGTTGGGCCATGGTCGGTCAACGGTCGATGTTAACTAGGCTCAGGACGTGCTGGGTCATGGGCCGCGGGTTGGACCGACCTGGCTTGAACACATCTCAGCTAGTGAACAAGTGGATGGCTCTGGTCCACGGCCTCGTGGTTCACTGTGAGCTAAGGTTGGCACACGTGCGTGGCATCGATCGGGCCTGGTCCACTGACCTACTAGAGATGTGGTCTGTGGTGGCAGGGATGAGGCGGTGGCTTCGGCCGGGCCGATGCTAGGCGGCAAGGCCCCAAGGCCGAGCCCTTAATGGACCCTCGGCCCGTGCCTTTTTGCTTGCCGTCTGTGGAGGCCTCGGAGGCTCGGAGGGTCTCGAGACCAAAGGCCGAACGAGGCGCCTAGAACAGGAGGCGAGGCGAAACCATGGTTTCAAGCCACGGGAACCAGCGTGTGAAATTTTTGCATTTTCATCTTTTTTTAAACATTTTTTTACAAATAACCCCTTGGTGAAATGTTTTCTAAAAATAGACCAAATGCTCGGCGTGTTAGGGCATCATCACGTGGTAGCGCGGCTTGGCTCGGTGTCGCTTGACGCTGGTGGTGCCGCCACATCACTGGCTGGCTATGGTTGTAGAATTTATCGTGGCACTGGGTCCCACAGATGTCGGCGTGGGCTTAGTTAACACCGATCCTCATACCTCGGCGCGGCGTGATTCAACGCCGAGGTCTGGCCACATAAGGCCACGCCGCGGCCCCTTCTTCCTCCCTCCTCCATTCTCTCTTTTCCTTAGTGCATTCTTTTGTCTCCCCCTCTGTTCCCACGAACCCTAAACCCTAAATGCAGGTCTAGGGTGGCCAGATCGATGTTTTGGACGCTTCCCCAAGGTGCTCCTCTTTCATTTTATCCGGTTAGATTCGGTTGCATTTGTTGTTTTTCTTTTGGATAGTAAGCTTTGATTGGTTGGTTGATGTCATTTGTGAAAACTATGTCTTAATTGATTCTAGGCCTCAAATGTATGTTTATTGTGGTATACTAACTTTGTTTCCTTTGCAAAGTTAGTTGTCCATTGGTGGATTAGGGTTTGTTGTTTATTGATTGCATTAGGGTTAGTTGTAATCAAATGGTTCACCTTTAGTTTGCTTTAGTATTTTTTGTTTAATTTAATCATCATCCTTTGATTGGTGTTTAATTACAATCATTTTGTTAGATGCAAGACATGTATCGGCAGCAGCTGTGGCAAAAACAGGATCATCCAAGAGAATTATACCTCGACGTGTCTAGCAAAGATGCCCCCGTCCCTCCCGACCTCCCTGTCCCTAATCAGGATCGTGGTTTCACGGCCGACGTGTTTCAATCGAGACATCCAGACAAAGTTGCTGCTGCTTCTACACATACTGTCGTTTTTTAATGTAAATAATTGGTTCCTATCTTTTTTTTTCTTCATTTATGTTAGTAGTTTACTAATATTTTGTTGGAATTTTGTTGTGTAGGCACATGAGAGGTGCCTTTTCTTTCGTGGATCAACGGTCCAGACAAGTTTGATCTAAGGTACCTTCTTTTCGATGATTGGTGGAGAGGAGATATCCACGTGAGCACTTCGAGCGGTGGGTTCCACCTCCCCCTAACCACCTGCCAATGACGGCTCAGGAGAAGCACTTAGCCACAGTTAGATGACTTGAGGAACCTCCATTGTGCAATTGTGGAGATCGAGGTGTGATAAACCCTGATAATACGTTGGAGTTTGTGTGTCCCAACAAGCACAAAGTAAGTAGAAAGTGTATCTGTTGAAATGTTTAGCTATATATGTGCATGTACTAATGTCTCCTCTTTTAGGTGTATGGATTTGCGAAGTGTCATTTCAAGAAGTGGCTCTATGGTCCTAAGAATCAATGGTCGAAGCTGCCAAAGCCAAAGGAAAAGAAGAAAGAAAGGATAATCATGGAAGCACCTCCTGTCAAGTGCGAATGTGGTGTTAAAGCCAACTACGGCCTAGTCCCTTCAGAGCTTGGAATAGGCCATTGGTGCGGCCATATGGTTGAGTATGATGAGGTTGGTTATTGTTGTGGATAGTATAAGATCCAAATTGTCTTATGTACTGACTTGTGTTCAATATTTTTGTTTGAACAGAGTACTAGGAAATGCAAGTGGGATTCTTATGGTGGTTGAAAGCATCTAGGCCCCTAGTTGGGTTTCGGTGATTAATGACAATACATGATTACTGTGACTAACGTGTATTTTGCAGAAACAATTGAGTTAGGTCACGGTAATGGAGATTGATTGGGCAATCATGGTTGTCATGCCCCTACGATGGAAATCGTTTCGGTTTACAAAGGATGGACGACAAGGTTAAGGATGGACTAGTTCTAAGTGTTGATTGGAGTTGGAGAGACACTTAGAGTAGTTTAGGACTTTGTTTTTCCTTTGGCCGTACTATTAAGGGGGGTATGAACGGGTAGCTTGACCTAGTTGAGTCTAGTGAGTTAGGTGTGGTGCACACTTGTTAAAACTAGCACTAGGTAGCTCCCAACAATGCCCTTTGATCCAATGGAGCAAACTTCATTCACATATGTTTGAGAGTTGAAGTGAATGGAGGGTCGATCTTGACCAGACGCTGGCTCCAAGCTCAGGTGACCAAGCGCCGCTCGAGTCCGGTCGATTCATTTGACCAAGGTGAAAGTGTCTGGAAGTGACCGGACGCTGCGAGGTCATGGTACCAGACGCTGAAGGCCAGCGTCCGGTCGACTCCAGTAAGGTCCCAAAGAGGGAAAATCCTGATCGGACGTGCCCGGTCAATGCTGATCGGACACTGATCAGGTTCCGGCTACTGACCGGACGCTGCTCAGCAAGTGACCGGACTCTGGAGGTCCAGCGTCCGATCGACATTAGTAAGGTTCCAGTGAGGGGAAAACGTGACCGGACATGTCCGGTCAACTCTTAACCACTGGAGCTTGGGGTATACTGACTGGTGCGTCCGGTCAACATGGCCGGAGCATCTGGTCACCCCGTAGAGGCACATAATGGTTCGTTTTTCAGCCGGTGTTATAAATACAACCTCCGCTCGTGTGTGGGGGTACTTTTGCTCATTCCAACAGCTGAGAAACACATTTGTGAGTGCCAAGAAGAGCAAGGTCCTAGTGAGGTGATTGAGATTTGAGAATCCCAAAGAGAGCCCTCATTAGTGAAGATCAAGAGTAGCAAAGTGTGCATCAACCTTCTCATTAGGCTTGTCGTGGTCAAGTGAGAGTTCATGCTTGTTACTCTTGGTGATCGCCATCACCTAGATGGCTTGGTGGTGATTGGGAGTTCGGTGATCACCCGGCGGAGCTTGTGGGTGACCCAACTCAAGTTGTGAGCGGTTGTGGGTGATTCACCATGATGGAGTGTCGAAGAATCAACCCGTAGAGAGCACTTGATCCTTGCGCGGATCAAGGGAGAGCTACACCCTTGCGTGAGTGCTCCAACGAGGACTAGTGGGGAGTGGTGACTCTCCGATACCTCAGCAAAACATCACCGCGTTCCTCCTTCTCTATTTACTTTGAGCATTTACTTTGAGCATTTACTTCATGTAATTCAATTCTTGTCTTTACATTTATAGAATTGCCATGCTAGAGTAGGATTGGAACTTATGTTGCAAGTCTTTTGTGCGGTATAACAATTAGAAACACTATCTAGGCACAAGGGGTTAATTGGGCTAACCATAGGATTTAATTATTGCAAAGAAATTTAGAATTAGCCCAATTCACCCCCCTCCTGGGCATCTTGATCCTTTCAATTGGTATCAGAGCCTCGTGCTCACGTATTTAGGCTTAACCGCCTAGAGCAAGATGTCTCACAGGGATGGACCTCCTCCTATCTTTGAGGGAGATGACTTTCCTTATTAGAAAATTCGCATGGAGGCGTATCTAGAGGTTCTAGATGTTGGTATACTTAGAGCCGCCTCACAAGGCTTCCCAAAACCTCTGGATGCTACTAACCTACAAGGCGATGAGGTGAATTACGAGAAGTGGAATGCAAAGTCTCGAAACACCATCTTTAGAGGTCTTTGCAAAGATGTGTTCAATCGGATTGGGAACCACAAAGACGCCCATGCACTATGGTCAGACGTTTGTGCGCTCTATGAGGGAACTAAGAGTGAGTGTGAGGAACGCTATCATCTTGTCATGAAAAAGCTCAACTCTTTTGAAATGCTTCCTAAGGAATGTGCTAATGAAATGTATTCACGTTTGAATGTTCTTGTAGAGGAAGTCAATGGGCTTGGACTAACTCAAATGCAACCATCCAATGTTGTAAGAAAGATCTTGAGTGTCCTCCCCATTGACAAATATGGGCATATTGTGACCGTGCTACATCAAGGTGATTTTTCCACCGCTACACCGACATAAATCTTGGGGAAGATCAATGCTCATGAGATGTACATGCACATCACGCCACAAGATGGCTCATCCTCTACCAAGAAGAAAGATAAGGACTTAGCATTCAAAGCTATCCAAGAGAAGGGCAAAGCAAGACTTGAGTATGAGAGCTCAAGTGAAGATGAAGTTGATGATGAAAGTCTTGCTCTCATGGTGAAGAAGACCACCAAGATGCTAAAGAAGCTTAACAAGAGTGGCATCAAGTTTGTTGGTGTCGGTGTTTTGGACCCGGGAGGTCTTCAACCAACTAGTGAAATGTACTGCGTGCCCCTAATCCCGGATGGTGATACAAAGAGACACAAGGTTTATACTGGTTCAGGCAATAGGTGCCCTACGTCCAGTCTAAGAGTTCGATCTTGTATTCCTTGCACCAAGGTGCTCGTAGTAGGGGGTTACAAGCATGGCGAGAGAGGGAGCCAGTCCCAGGTCTCTACGTAGTGGTGTGAGTTGCTCATTTGTGGGTCAGTGTGTGTTTTCATGAGTTCGTTCGTCTGTGCGTGTGAGCGTGTTCATGGACCTCAATCTGTCCCTAGAAATGGCCCCGGTCACTCCCTTTTATAGTCGAAGGGAGGCACAGGGGCGCTACATGCTTTTGCTACGTGTTATTTTGTGAGTGGAGGCAGCATGCCAAGCCCTGTAGCTTGTCACTATGGCAGCATGGTTGGTGGAGCGATCTTGTCCTTGATGCACTAGAGCGACGCGCCGGTCACGCCCGACCCTGTGCGACGTGGGAGGCCCTGTGATGGCTTGGTGCAGGGCATGGCGGACGACGTGCCGGTCGCTGTGTGTCGACAGCGTAAAGAGCCGAGGCTCAGTTGGTGCTGAGGCCAAGCCATCGTGGGGGGCTCGGCATGCGCGAATCCTGAGGCTGCCGAGACCCTGAAGCGGATTACCGAGGCTTGGAGGGGGCAGTTGGTCCTGTACACTGATTCCGAGGCTTATAGTGACCCAAACTTGACTCCCCATGCCGCATTGTCCTCGGAGCAGGGGTTAGGTAGCACAGTGCAGTGTGGGCGCCAGTCGTGGGCACAGTACCGAACACAGCGGCCAGTAACCCTTGCCCCGTCCTGTCTCGGACGGCATGGTGTTGATGCGTCTTCCCATATTGTCGGCCACTCTGCTGTGTCAAGCCGTCATCCGGCTGACGTCGTGGGAGTAGTTGGTCGCATTAGTTGGACGTGACGTTCTATCAGGGAGATCGGTCGAGGCGGAGGCGACGGGGTTGTTGCCGAGCCGGCCTCGAGCGAGACGAAGAATTGGTACCCCGTCCGAGGCCTTATGAGCCGGCCTCGAGCGAGACGGAGAATCGGTACCCTGTCCGAGGCCTCGAGCGAGGCAGAGAATCGGTTCCCTATCCAAGGCCTTACGTGCGAGGCCTCGAGTGAGGCGGAGAATCGGTAGCCTCGGACAAGGTGGGGTTTAGCCAGTAGTTGTCTCTTGGCTCCGATTTTTACAGGGTCTAAGCGATTTTTTTGGTCCGTGCTTAGGGGACCCCTTTTTATGGTACCCGACAGAAGCCCCCAAGCCTTGGGGAGAGTGTGGGCGCTCTCCCTGAGGTTTTGACGAGACTTGGCTCACGGCAGCTCTTGGTGGGATGGTGTTTCGTACTCGAGGCTTCGGTGGGTGCACGCGAGCGCACCCACCGGGTGTAGCCCCCGAGGCCCTGGAGGAGTGGATTTATTCCTCCAGGGGCTTTTCTCATGTTGAGTGAGGGGTTTTATCACGTTTGCCGAGTCCACGAGTGCGAGTTCGGGTCGCTGGGTCTCGGCCTGGTTGCAGGAAGAGAACCCGAGCCTCTGTATGGAGCGAGAGGGCGATCAGGAGTTCTCCTGGCTTTTTGTGTGACCCTCGCGCATCCTTTTCATTCGGAAGGAGGGGTTGTTTGCCGAGCCCTCGAGTGCGAGCCTGGGTCGCTGGGTCTCGGCTTGGTTTGTAGGAAGAGCCCCTGAGCCTCCACATGGAGCGAGAGGGCGATCAAGAGTTCCCCGGCTTTTGTGCGACCTCGCAAGATCCTTTTCGCTCAAAGGAGGGGTTGTTTGCCGAGCCCTCGAAAGTGCGAGCCTAGGTCACTGGGTCTTGGCTTGGTTTGCGGTGAAGAGCCCCGAGCCTCTGCATGGAGCGAGAGGGCGATCAGGAGTTCCCCTAGCTTTTTATGCGACCCTCGCGCATCCTTTTCGTTCGGAAGGAGGGGTTGTTTGCCGAGCCCTCGAGTGCAAGCCTAGGTCACTGGGTCTCGGCTTGGTTTGTAGGAAGAGCCCCTGAGCCTCCAAACGGAGTGAGAGGGAGATCAGGAGTTCCCCTGGCTTTTTGTGTGACCCTCGCGCATCCTTTTCATTCAGAAGGAGGGGTGGAATATGACAGGCTACCCTCGGTGGGCGCGAGCGGTGACACTTCCTGTGAGCTGTTATCGGTAAGTCCGAGTGGAGGCCCGTGCCCCATTCGATAGGGGTCGGCTAGCGGTCCAGAGATGCACTCCAAAAGTACCAGAGGGCTTCTCCAGTGGGTCCCAGGGCTATTCGATTGGCCCTGGGGGCTCGGTGCCTCACTACGGTGGGATCCCATTCAGAGACTTCCCTGCCGGTCTCGGACAAGACTTAGGGCATCCCAAGCATTCGTTTGCTTGGGCCTCAACCATGTATAGGCTCGCCCATAGTCATCCCTAACTCTGTTGTCCTAGGGAAGCTGTCAAAACCCTCGGGGGCCCAGCCTTTGAACCCCTGGACCGTAACAGGCTTGGTGCCTTTTATCGTGTTTTTCCCTGCGAGTTTGGGTTGCTTGTCTTCGACCTGGTTGCAGGAAGAGCCCCCGAGCCTCTGCACGGAGCAAGAGGGCGATCAGGAGTTCCCCTAGCTTTTCGTGCGGCCCTCGCGCATCCTTTTCGTTCGGAAGGAGGGGTTGTTTGTCGAGCTCTCGAGTGCGAGTCTGGGTCGCTGGGTCTCGGCTTGGTTTGCAGGAAGAGCCCCGGAGCTTCCGCACAGAGCGAGAGGGTGATCAGGAGTTCCCCTGGCTTTTTGTGCGACCCTCGTGCATCCTTTTCATTCAGAAGGAGGGGTGGAATATGCTAGGCTACCCTCGGTGGGCGTGAGCGGTGACACTTCCGATGAGCTGTTATCGGTAAGTCCGAGTGGAGGCCCATGCCCCATTCGATAGGGGTCGGCTAGCGGTCCAGAGACGCACTCGAAAAGTACCAGAGGGCTTCTCCAGTGGGTCCCAGGGCCGTTCGATTGGCCCTAGGGGCTCGGTGCCTCCCTACGGTGGGATCCCATTCAGAGACTTCCCTGTCGGTATCGGACACAACTTAGGGCATCCCAAGCGTTCACTTGCTTGGGCCTCGGCCATGTACGGGCTCGCCCATAGTCATCCCTGACTCTGTTGTCCTAGGGCGGCTATCGAAACCCTCGGGGGCCCAGCCTTCGAACCCCTAGACCGTAGCAGGCTCGGTGCCCAGTTCCTTAGTCTAAAAGGAATCGGGTAGGGGGTATTTCCCTCCCATCGGCTGACAACGGCGGGCGCGCCTTTTGAGGCGGTTTCTCGGGGAGACGGAACGGCGCCTGCCATTGCTGTGGTTGGATGCAACGCGATGTCAGCGGATGGGATGTTACTGTGCGTGCGATTAATGAGGAAAATGTGACGTGTGGGCGGTTTAATCGGATCTGGATTAACTGCGCCAGATCTGAGGGAAACTTCCTCGATTTTGTCGCCCATCCGTTTCGCCCCTTTCCTGCATAAATACATGACGAGCCTCGCCCCTCCCCTCCTTACCTTGCCTGCATTCGCCTTTTCTGCCCTCGAGCCATCGCTAAGAACAGAGAGCGCCGGGGAGAAGAAGGGAGAAGGGGGAGGAAGAGAGGGAGAGGGCGAGCCTTACCGCCGTAGCCACATTCCCACCGCACTCATGGCCGGCAGCGTTATTGTCATTCCAATGGATCCTTGGGGTCCGTTCGATGTGTCCATGGAGAGCTGCGGTCGCTCATCGATGACGGCCTCCTCTGCCCGATTACTGACCCCACCAGGCCGGAGTGGATTACTCCGGTGGGCGAGCAAGAGCCGAGGCCACGTGATGGCTACATCGTGAGCTTCGTGTCCTTCCACGAGCGTGGTCTCGGCCTGCCGGTGGACCGGTTCATGCGGGCGCTCCCACACTACTACGGCGTGGAGCTTCACAACTTCAACCCCAACTCCATTGCGTAGGCGGCCATCTTCGTCGTCGTCTACGAGGGGTACCTGGGCATTGCCCCCCACTAGGAGCTATGGCTCCACCTCTTCCGAGCAGGGCATACTACCAAGCCGACGGGCACAAGGAAGGCGATGAGGGCTAGCGGCTACACTCTCCAACTGCGCCAAGACCGGCAGCACCTCTACATCCCAGCCCAGCTCACGTCGTCCAACCGCTGCTGGTACAACAGCTAGTTCTACCTCCGCAACGATGATGGCGGACTTCCCCCCTACACCGAGTAGGTCGTGGAGAGCCAACCGGAGAAGTGGAGGTATGGCGTCCCGATGGAGGATCAGCCCAAGCTGCAGCCATGCCTAGAGGGGCTAGAGAGGCTACGGAGCCGCAGACTTACGGCGGCGTGGTTGTGGCGGCCTTCCACCGCCGGAGGGTGCTGCCGCTGATGGCTCGACGGCGGCTCCTGTTCGACATGACACCGGATGAGCCGATCGAGGGCATCTAGATGTCTGTCGTCGCCCTCTCCGATGAGGAGATTCTATGTCGGGTGAGGGAGACGGTGGAGGGGCGGCTGAAGTGCTATGGTCTGACCCCTATCGCGATGCGCCCATCGTGGGGGTACCTCTCCCTGGTAAGTCACGCACCGCTGTAGCCCCCAAGGCCTCCTCGTTCCTCACCGTTTCCTGTTCCCTTATTTGTGTTTGCCATTCCTGCAGGGGATGAGGGATGTGCGAGCCTCCCCACCGCACGTTCCTGAGGACGCAAAGCGGTGGGCGATGAACCGGGCGCACGCCGAGGCACGGAAGAAGAAGAAGGATGCTGAGGAGGCAAAGCGCAAGAGGAAGATCCTTGAGCACGTAGAGCTGGAGAAGCATCGCCGGCAACAGAGGCACGATGGTCTCCCGGTGGAGTCGTCTCCGTCACCGTCGTTGTCGGCTTCCTCGAGCGATGATGGCGAGAATGAGATGGGGCAGGGTACCCTAGACCATCTCCCTAACGTCAGGGGGACGGCGCTCGGGGCGTCGGTGAGCAGCCCGACGTTTCTAGGAGGAGGAGGAGGGGACGCCTCGGGGCCGGCGATCGCCCACCCCGGGGCCAAGGCCGACACACCCGAGGCACGGGCGTTAGGGAAGCGAGCCGTCAGCCCGGTGGGCTCGACGGCGAAGGTGGAGCAGGCGGCGGCGGGGGTGATGCAACTACCCCCGCAGAGGGTCGAGGGGGTGCCAGAGTCCGGCAAGGGTCGGCCAGCACCGGCGGACACAGAGGCCATGCCACCGCCGTTGTAGAGGAGGAGGGACGCAGTGCCAAAGTGGTTGTGTCCCCATTCAAGGTGAGTGTTTTTTCAGCGGAGTTCGTATCGTCTCCCGCTCGCTTTCTGGTCGTATGCTGACCAAGTGAGTGTTTTGCCTTTAGCCGAAAGCGTCAGGCGGAGGTGCCTACCCTGGTGCCACGTAAGTCGCTCAAGGTGAGCATGGGCTCCACCGCTCAATGGGTGGTGGAGGCGCAGGCCGCCATACAACGTGGCGTGGCGTCGGCGAGGGCTGACCTGAAGGAGCTGGTCGCCTAGGGAGAGGCTATAAGGGCGGCCATGGATCAAGCAGAGGAGGAGGAGCCTACGCCCTGCGAGGCCGAGGCCCACGGGTCAGATGAAGTCGAGGCACCCTCACTCGCTGAGGCCACCGAGGCCGAGGTCGAGGCCCCTAGGACCTCTGAGGCCGAGGCAACGGAGGCCGGGGCATCCAGGACCACCGAGGTCGAGGTGGCGGAGGCCGGAGTGCCCAGGACCACCGAGGCTGAGGTGGCAGAGGCCGGAGCCCCTGGGACCACCGAGGCCGGGGTGGCGGAGGCCGAAGCCCCCGGGACCACCGAAGCCAGGGTGGCGGAGGCCGGCGTGAGCGCGGGGAAGCCGGCGGCCCAGAAAGCGGAGATGGAGGCAGGGCAAGCCTTAGTGCTGCCCCCGGTCCAAGGCCCGCCGCCATCTCAGGAGAGCGCCCGGGAAGTGGAGGTCCATTCGATCTCCTCCGACGATAATTCCCGGGGGAAGGAGGTGGCGGATGCCGAGGCGGCCAGCACCGTAGAGCAGCTGGCTCCGACCTCCAGCGAGGGAAGCTTGGCCCTTGTGCAGGTACAACCCGAGCCCCGTGGGTGGGATCACCCGCGTGTCTTGTGGCAGAGCCGGAATGACCCTGAGGGGGAGCCTCTGTTCGCTCTTGAGGACACGGCCGAGGGGGGGGGGCGTTGCAGCACTTTCGATCAATACCGCCGTCTGGCGGAGCGGTCACTGCGGATAGCGCTATCTGTTATGGCTGACGATCTGCTCGGAGTCGCCTAGGTACGCGCCTTCTTTTCTTGTGTGGTGTCATCTTTTTCCTGAGTTCTCTCACAGCGCTTGATGTCCGTTCTGCCTATCCAGAAGCTCGAGGACCGGTCCCTTGGGAAGTCGTTGTTCCTCCAGCGGGAGAGGGGCATCTGGGACCAGCTCCGGCAGCAGAAGGATCTACTTGCCAGTGCCAACGAGCTTCTGTCGGCGCGGAGCATGGAGGTGGAGGACCTCCACCTTCGCTGTGCTGATGCGAAGGCCAAGGTGGCCACGGTTTGGGAGCAAAGCCGCCTTTGGGCGGGCGGGATCAAGGAGCTAGAGGAGGAGCCGACCAGGCGGGCATTTGAGCGGGACACCTCGTGTCCTGGGCGAACAAGCAGAGGCCTCTGCCAAGGCCATCGCCGGGCAACTGGGGGAGAGTAGGCGCGCACTCATCCGACTAAAGGTGCCTGGCCGAGGCCCTCAAGGTGGGATTGAGGCCTCCCTGGTCGAGGCCCCTAGCTTTGAAGGAAAAGGCCAAGGGTGAGTCCTGTCCCCCTTGTTTTATTTGTTTTTCTTGCATTCGACCCCTAACTCCCCGATGTGATGTAGAGCTGGAGAAGGAGGCTTCTAGGGCGGCCGAGGCCTCTCAGGTTGAGGTCCAGCGCTGAAAAGAGAAAGCCAAGGCCTCTCGGGTCGAGGCCCAGCGCTAGGAAGAGAAAGTCGAGGGTGAGTCCCTTAGGCCTCTGCCCCAGTTTGGCTTGTTTTCCTTTGCGCTTAACCCCATCCTGCTTGTTTTGGTGTAGGGTTGGAGAAGGAGGTCTCCCGGGCAGCTGAGGCCTCTGTCGTAGTGTAGGCGGTGCTCGAGGCCGAGATCGGGGAGCACAACGCGCTGTAGAGCGCCGCCTGTACCGTCTGCGAGGCCCTGGAGGTTGAAGGGGTCGAGTCGGGCAGCTCCCTTAGGAGCCGCTTGACCGCGTTGAGCGGCCAAGCGCGCGAGCGACTCCGGGGGGCATTGCACACGGGCGTTAAGCGCGCCTTGGCCGTTGTCTCCTCGCACTACACCGGTGTGTCGACCTCGAGGTCACAAGGTGATGGCTACGCCTTGGACCGAGGACAACGAGGAGGCCGAGGAGGAGGTCCCAAGCTAATGGAGGTGGCCGAGGGCCCTAGTACACGGCATCAAGCTAAGCTGTTTGAAGAGGAGGTGGTTCTCCCAGGCCACCACCGCCGACGCCGCCATGCGATCCTAAGTTCACTCAGGCCAAAGGGGTCGTGTAAATAGATTAGGGATTCTCACATCGTAATATAATGCTGTGGTGGCCGCCGAGGCCTTTTGAAGTACTCAGATATACGCTTTTTAATCATTTTTATTGTATTTCGAGCCTCTCGCCTCTATCTCATCTCTCGAACATATCGCACAAAAAACTTCCTGAGCCTAAGCTGCCCCTCGGGCAAAAGGTGGTGAGGGAGTGTCGAGCCTCGAGGCGAGGGCCGTCTCATGGCTTCGGCCGCCTTTTGGCCCCGAGATAGACTTTTGGTCCTTAGGTTTTTACAATTGATTTGTCATGGCACGCTAGAGAGTTTGGCGAGAAATTTTTCGAAAACGATTAAAAAATGGTGCCTAGGACTTAGAGGGGGTCCCTCTTCTAGCTCCCCCGAGGGAGGCTCGGTTCTGCAGAGGCAGAATGAGTCTTGTTCGAGCCCCTGCTGGGTACCTCTCGCAGAGACAGAGCTGAAGTCTCCCTTGTAGCGTTATCATAACGCTAATCCCCCATCGAGAGTTCGAGGGGTTTCTCGAAAAATTAAAACAACTAAAGAACGCTTTATTGTATTTCGAGAAACAATGTATAGAATGCTTGGAAATTTAAGGGTAGAAGCTTATATAGCTATTCTATGTTCCAAGCATTGGTGAAGATCTCGCCTTTTCATTGGCCAGCTTGTAGGTCCCGTGCTTTTAGCACTTGGGCGATGATGTACGGTCCTTCCCATGGCGGGGTCAGCTTGTGGCGGCCCCTTCTAGCCCCCCGAGGGAGGCTCGGTTCTGGCAGAGGCAGAGCTGAGTCTTGTTCGAGCCCCATGGTGGGTACCTCTATAGAGGCAGAGCCGAATCTCCCTTGTAGCATTATCGTAACGCTTAACCCCCATCGATAGGTTCGGGGTTTCTCAAAAATTAAAACAACTAAAGAACGCTTCTTTATTGTATTTTGAGAAACAATGTATAGAATGCTTGGAAATTTAAGGGTAGAAGCGATGTAGCTGTTCTATGTTCCAAGCATTGGTTAAGATCTAGCCCTTTTCGTTGGCCAGCTTGTACGTCCCGGGCTTTAGCACTTGGGCGACGATGTACGGTCCTTTCCATGGTGGGGTCAGCTTGTGACGGCCCTTGTTGCTCGGGGCTTAGTCTCAACACTGTGTCACCCACCTTCGTGTCTCGGCTTCTGAATGCACCTGGCTTGATAGCGTCCGAGAGCTTGTTGGTACTTGGTCAATGTAGTAGTAGTGCAACATCTCGGCTTCCTCTAGGTGGTCGAGGCGTCCTCACGAGCAAAGGCGGTTGCTTTGCTCGTTGTAGGCCTCAGAGCCTCGGGAACCGTGACTCCAAGTCGCTGGGGAGGACGGCCTTTGGCTCCATAGACTAGGAAGAATCTGGTGAACCTCGTGGCTCGGCTCGGGTGTTCCTAAGGCTATAGATGACCGACGGAGTTTGGCAAGCCATTTCTTGCCAAATTTCTTCAACCGTTGTATATTCTTGGCTTGAGGTCTCAGAGGATCATGCCGCTGGCATGTTCTACTTGGCCGCTTATCCTAGGGGTGTCCTATGGCCGCACCGAGCCACACGGATGTGGTGATCATCGTAGAACGCCAAGAACTTGTGGCTGGTGAATTGTGCCCCCGTTGTCAGGGATGATGGTGTTTGGAACCCCAAACCTGTGGATGATATCAGTGAAAAATAGCACCGCTTGTTCAGATTTGATTTGATTTATCGGACGAGCCTCGATCCACTTGGAGAACTTATCGATCGCTACCAGCAAATGGGTATAGCCTCCGAGGGCCTTCTCGCAGAGTCCCGACCATGTCGAGTCCCCCACACGGTGAATGGCCATGTAATGGGGGGATGGTTGGAGGGCTTGGGCCGGGAGATGCGCTGCGCGTATGTAGTAATCTTGGCATCCCTCGATTAGCGTATCAACTTGGTGGCATCAAGAAACCGCCATTGGCGCAGAGAACCCTTGGTGGAAGGTGTTTCGACAAGCGCCCGAGGCGCCAGATGGTGCCCGCAGCTCCCGCGCAAGTCCCAAAGTAGGGCTTGGCCCGCCTCGGTGGTGATGCATCGTTGAGGACGCCTGATGGGCTTTCGCTCAGATAGCTCGCCGTTGCTAAGGACATAAGTTTTGGCTCATCGCATGAGCCACGGGCTTTGGTCCTATCAGCAGAAGATCTCCTCGAGTTTAGGCAATCAAGGAACGAGACCCGCCACCATGCCCCGGTTGGCCCCTCGGGAGGCTCGCGTTGACTTTCATGACTCGGGCTCAGGCCAAGGGGTCTCTTGGTGATGAGGGGCCTCGGGCCTGCGCGGTGGGCTCGACCGTGGGCTCCTCTTCATCGTCACGAGACGTAGTCGATGGAAGGCTTGTGGAGGTCTCTCGCTAAGACGTTCAGGGGACGGGGCCCGTGCCGACACCATCTTTGCCAGTTCATCCGTGGGCCTCGTTGAATTTTCCAGACGATGTGGTTGAGTTCGAGACCGTCGAACTTGTCTTCTAGGTGACGCACTAACTTGCAAAGACGCTCCATTTTGGGGTCATGGCAGTTCGACCTTCATCACTTGATCGACGACGAGCCACGAATCGCCTGCATACATCGAGACGCCAGACTCCAAGTTTGATGGCGATCTGCAAGCCGCTGACGAGGGCTTGCACTCCGGCCGCATTGTTAGAGGCAAGGCGAAGTGGAGCCGAACCATGTAGCGCATGTACTCCCGAGGGGTGAGATGAAGAACAGACTCCATCGCCCGCCCGGCCTTCATCGTGGACCCATCGAAGTACATGGTCCAAGATTCCACCTGGACTTGAGCAGTGGCGCTATGTCGGTCCACTCAGCCACAAAATCGCCAAGACTCGAGACTTAATTGCTTTCCGAGGTGCAAAAGATGTGGCTTCCCCATGAATTGGATGGCCCACATGGCTATCCTACCCGAGGCCTCTTGTTATGGATTATCTCCCAAGGGGAAAGACGACACCACGGTCAACCGGGTGGGACTCAAAGCAGTGACACGCACCTTGCGCCGAGCTAAGACTATGGCGAGATCGCCTCGATGTGGGGGTAGTGTGTTTTGGTCTCAGAGAGCACTTCACCGATGAAGTAAATGGGTCGTTGATGGATAAGGCATGCCCCTCTTCCTCGCTTTTTCTCGACCACTACTACCTGCACGCCGACCACTTAGGTCGTTGTGGGCGACGAGAGTAAGAGGGCCTCGCCTTGGTTGGTGGCACTAGGATGGAGGATTGGTGAGCAAAGCCTTGAGCTTGGTGAGGCTTCTTTGGCCTTAGGGGTCTAAGAAAAGTGTTTGATTTCCCTCAAGAGGCGGCATGTACAGAGGCAAGCCTTTTTTCGCCAAGGTGCGTAGATGAAGCGACTCAAGGCCGCAAGGCATCCCATAACCCTCTCCAGACTCCTTTGAGGTCCTTGATTGGTCCCATGTTGGTCACGGCCGACACCTTCTCCGGGTTGGCCTCGATGCCACGCCTCCGAGACTATGAATCCCAAGATCATGCTCTGGGGACCCCCAAGACACACTTTCGGGGTTGAGCTTGATGCCCTCTCTCTAAGGCATTTAAAGGCTATCTCTAGGTCGTCGATGAGATCACCAAATTTTCCGGACTTGACCACAATGTCATCCATGTAGGCCTCGATGGTTCGGCTTAATGTGCTCGCCAAAGACCGGGTCATGCATCACCGGTACGTGGGCCCTCGCGCTTCGAGGCCAAATGGCATAGTCACATAGCAAAGATATGCCGAATGGTGTGATGAAAGAAGTCACGAGCTGGTTGGATTCTTTTTATCTTGATTTGATGGTAACCCGAATACGATCAAGGAAAGATAGGGTTTCAGATCCCGCAAAGGGAGTCAACGATTTGGTCGATTCGGAGGTAATGGGAAAGGGACTTTTGGACCGCTTTATTCAAACCGTGTAGTCTACACACATCCTCCACTTCCCATTTTTCTTCTTGACTAACATAGGGTTAGCTAACCACCGATGGGACACCTCCTTGATGAACCGGCCGCCAAAAGCTTTTTGCACCTCCTCGCCGATGGTCGCGCGCTTTTCCTAGTCGAATCGAGTAGGCGCCGCTTCACCGGGTCCGGAGCCGCCCGGATGTCCAAGGCATGCTCGGCGATTTCCCCGGATGCTCTCAGATGTCCGAGGGACTCCACACGTAATACATCGCATTCGCGCGAAGAAAGTCGACGAGCACGGCTTCCTACTTGATGTCGAGGGTGGCGCTGATTCTCGCCGCCTGGCCATCGGGGCAGTGGGGTCGACCGACGAGCTTGATGGCCTCGCTGGCTCGGAAGTACCGGCAGACGATGCTTGGGCTCGGCAGTAGCTCGCTACCAAGTCTGGCCGAGGTTGATCGATGAGGGTCTCGACTCCACGAGAGCCTTCGGCGCACTCGATGCATTCAATGTCGCAATGTGATGCATGATCGTGACGTGGATTCAACAAAGGATGACACCATTGGGACCCGCATCTTGAGCTTGAGGTAGGTGTAGTTGGGGATCACATGTACTTGATGTGAGCACGGCCGCTTCTGTGATGGTGTGGTAGGTTCCTTGAATCCAACCACCACCAAAGGTGAGGAACTCCTTATGTAGTTGGAGGAGGCCACAAACGGGCAAGTCGATGCGCCGAGGGGTCGCGGTATGCCTCCCCCTGCACGACGGCGTCATGGAAGGCGCTGGTGTCACCTGAGTTATTTAACTAGTCGAGCTCTCAGAAGCTCCTGTGGTGTTGGCATAGAGGATGTTGAGGTCACGCCTGGCCCATCAACACCTTGGTGAGCTGTGTGTGCTTCTCGGCGATCGGGTCAATAACGAAAGTGGCATCGCCTTGGGTTCGGGACATGATCAGTGGTGGTAATCCCGATCAAAGGTGATCACCTCCCAAGACCAGCTTGAGGTACCTCGGGAGCGCCACCTTCACCGAGAAGACCTCCCTGCCGCCCTCTTTGTCGGAGATGCCGTGAGGCACCAAGGCCTCCTGCCAAAGATCATGAAGGCGCAGTGCACCCCGAGGAACCCATCGCCTTGTTGCCGCCCCTGCCACCGCTCCCTTCTTCTTGGCATCACAGGGGAGCCCGAGCTTGGCGAGTAGCGCCGGAGCATGGTGCATTCTTCGAGGGTGTGCTTCACCGGCCCCCGTGGTAAGTGGGTAGGGCTTCAAGCATATCGTCAAGAGCCCAAGGCCCCCGGGCCTCGAGGATTCTGCGCCTCATGCCATGACTAGATCGGCCTCGAGGACCTCCCCCGCCTCTAGCTTAATTCTTTTTTTTTTTCTTGGGAGGTGGGGAGCCGAGGCCCCTGGGGCCTCGCCCCTCCGCTTCCCTTGGCATCATGAAATGGGAAGATGGCCCTCGACGGCCTCTTCGCCCGAGGCGGTTGGTAGCGATGTCGAGGAGCGCGCACCGAGGTCGGCATGTTCCCGGCCTAACTCTCGGACCAAGTCTCAGTAGGTGGTGCTAGAGAGGAAAGCCTAGACGATTTTTGAAAGTCGCTGGATGTCAAGTAACCCTGCATTGCTTGAGAAATGCTCTGGATGAAGTCTCGTGAGAGACTATCCGCTTCTCGGCATAACTTGAGGTCCTAGGAGTTCTCGAGGCGCATGATGTGCCTGGAAATTCCCGGCGAAGACCTTTACCAAGTCGCGCCAGCCAGGATCCGTGAGAGAGGGAGGTGTTGAGCTAGGCTCGCGGCCGAGTCTAACAGAACAACGGAGGTTGCGGATGATGAGCAATCATCGTCGCCTGGCCTAGTCGACAAGTGCCAAAGTGAATCGCGCACCACGCTCGGGTTGGTCTCTACCGCCAGATTTCGTGGAGGTGGCCGGTTTACAAACTGGCCGGGAAGTGAGCGCCACGCGATGGCTCGCTAAAGACCTAAGGACCGTGGCTCAAGAGAGGGGACTCACGGTCCTCCCCACTCATCGTGGAAGCGACGCCATGCAAGGGTGGTAGCCTCTCAAGCAGCCCCGCGCTCGTGGTGTCTTGCCGTCTGTCGACCACATCGCGGGTCGCCTTTATCGCTTCGTCACGCCAGGCGATCGTGCACCGAGGGGGCCTCACAATAATGGTGCTCGAGTAGGCTCGTGACGAACCGAGGCCTCTACCCCGCC
Source organism: Miscanthus lutarioriparius (assembly GCA_904845875.1). Taxonomy (NCBI): domain Eukaryota; kingdom Viridiplantae; phylum Streptophyta; class Magnoliopsida; order Poales; family Poaceae; genus Miscanthus; species Miscanthus lutarioriparius. The sequence continues at coordinate 174,604 of CAJGYO010000248.1, forward strand.
GAGGTGATGCCGCAGTTCCGGAGGCACTCTCGCTGACAGTCTAGAGGCGAGCTTTTGGCCTATTATACCGCTGGCGTCTCGAGGAGGTCTCAGAGCCGCCATGGGCCGCCGCCTCCATGGTAGAGGGCTCGCATAGTCCGGAGTAGCATCGCCACTACCACGATGTTCGGCTGGCGGATTGAAGATAGGTTGCTCGCCCCTCTATATCATTGTTGATGCGGTGGTTGACGCCGTGAGCCCCTCCGGGTGGCCGGTCCGTCATCGCCACCCCACGCTTCCGCCGAGGGTGTCTCTGGAGTTGCCGTGAGAAGGAGTTGGTCTTGCCTGACCTGGCCTCGAGCTCACGTGAGTCGCCTCCAAGTCAAGCGGCGCCGGGTTCTCACTGGGGGGGCCTTTGCCCATGCCGCCGGGAGCCTGGCCACGTGGGGGTGGGTGCCGCCACTTTGCTGGAGCGTGAGCGATTATCCGCCTTCGCCCTCATTGCCGTTTTGGCATCCCGAGCCTGATGTGGAAGCACTCACGGTAATAAGTGCCCTCACATCTGACTCGAGGAGTAACCGGGCGAGGTCGCCATGCTGCCAGGAAGCGGCATGGCTTCCAGGTCATGAAGTCTCGAGAAGTCCGCCTCCAAATTTCACGCCCGTCCTCCCTCCGAGGAGTCGCATGGGAGTGGGTCGAGGTCATGGCATCGAGGTCGTGGTGAAGCGCTGTGGCATCCTCGAGGATTCGCGAGTGGAAGCGTAGGCAAGCGACGCGGCGCAGTTGCTAAACCCAAAGGTACGGGATGGTGCCATCGCTGGCTTTGCTCGCCGGACACATTTTCAGGGGAGGTATGGATAGAGCTTGATGATGGGCATCGCCACGCACCACCGGCTGGCCTTTTGTTCAAAGCTTAAGCCGGATAGGTCCCCAAACTAGTGGACTCCATACCAATGCAGCGGGCATGGGATGCTTCTGTGGAGCCGCCAAAAAGCGTCATCCCAGGAAGCTCGCCAGTTCGGCGCGCGTCGACGAGAGCGGCGCCCGCTCGCTTATGCCTCGCTGTCAAAAGGTGGTGTCGCTGCTGTCATCGGGTGGGGGCTTGGGCTTAGTGAGGAGCACCATATCATACTCGATCCTGAGACATGAACTCTAGGCTCCTTGAACTGCATCACCGCAAGCCGAGACGGCGTGGTCGCATGGGTCTACCATCCGCAACTTGTTGGGATGACGAAGTCGACACGCAAAGATAGCCCCTACCTAGCTGCTGCCAATTATCGGTGTTTCTGCACTCCGTGGGTCTTCAAACCAACTAAGTGAAATGTAACGCATGCCCCTTAATTCCATATGGTGATGCAAAGAGACACACAAGGTTTATAATCGGGTTCAAAGCAATAGTGCTCCCATCATTCACCCCGAGAGATCGATCTTTGTAGCTCCTTGCACCCGAGGTGCCTGTAGTGGTAGTTACAAGCAAGGCGAGAGAGGGAGCTACAGTCCCAGTCTCTGCGTGAGGGTGTGAGTTGCTCGCTGCGGGTCGCTGTGTTTTCGTTAGTCTGCTCGTCTCGCGGCTGCCTGGAAAGTGCACCGTGACTCCCAATCCGCCCCTTGTGAAAATGGCCCCGCTCACCTTTATAGTCGTAAGGGGAGGCATCACGCTTACATGCTTTTGCCACGGTGGTTATTTTCATGAGTGGAGGTAGTGCTTCAGCCCAGTAGCTTGTCACTATGGCAGCATGGTCGGTGGAGCGATCTTATCCTTGATGCAATCGGAGCGACGACCGGTCATGCCCGACCTTGCAGGAGGAGGCCCTGTGGGATGGCTTGGTGCAGTGGCATGGCGATGACGGCTTGGCCAGGTCGCTGGCCAGAAGAGCTGGAGGTGCAGCTTAGCTGGTGCCGAGGCCGAACCATCTGCAGGCCCAAAGAGCGCTGACCCGAGGC